>JABFPH010000064.1:0-12666 GCA_022817485.1 Elgonia sp. ZL-2020 | reverse complement strand
TATCTTTGTAATTTAATTTTTAATTATTATTGTTTAATGAAATGTATAAGATTTCATTTTTTAACGAATCTTATAGATTTGTATTGTCAAACGAATCTTGTGTTTTTACAAGCGACAAACGAATCTTGTGTTTCTACAATCAACAAACGAATCTTGTGTTTTTACAAGCGACGACGAATCTTGTGTTTCTACGACCGACAAATGAATCTTGTGTTTTTACAATCAACAAATGAATCTTGTGCTTCTGCAACCTACAAACGAATCTTGTGTTTCTACAACCGACAAACGAATCTTGTGGTTTTACAAATGACAAATGAATCTTGTGCTTCTACAACCAACAAGTGAAACTTGTGTTTTTTCGTAGGAGCCAACGACATATTTTACGACGTATTATCGAAACTTGATTGTTTTTCTCTATAATATTAAAACTTCAGTTCTTTGTTCAATTCTTATAAACCATAATATTTGAAATGTATGTTTCTAATATAATATTATATAATAAAGGAATGCAAATCATAATATTTTTTACGATATTAACTTATATTTTTATTAAGTTTTCAACTAATAGTTATTGAAAATAGAACAAAATTACAGATTTTGATATAAAACTAAATGAATATATTCTTGACATCTATATATAGCTACATTTTTGCAAAATTTCATAGATTTCTTGTGTCAAGAATTCAAGATATTTAATTGTAAATATTATTTACAATCAGTGAATGAAATCGAAACGAAAAAAGGGTTTCGGTTTCGGTTTTCAAATTACGATTAAAAGTGTTTTATACCGGTTTCATATTACTGCATAATCATATAATGCATAAATGTAAACTTAAAAATAAACATTAAGCAATAAACTCATTATTTATGTTCAGAATGTTTTCAAATCTGTCTAATTTCTTTAAAATTTCCTATTCTTTAATTTATTAACAATAATTATATAAATAAATAAATTACTCTGGTGAAAATATTTCTTGGAAAATTTTAGAAAAAATTTCTGAAAACTTCTGACAGATACGTCTGAAAAACTCTGAAAAACTGTCAAAATTGGAACATTTCAGAGTTTTTCAGACATTTTTTTCTTCATTTTCAAATATCTCAAAATCTCTAGAAATTTCAGTTTGTTAAAAACTTTGAAAAATATTTTTCAAAACCCTAATTAGTAAGAAATAAACAAATGTACTACTTTTTGATATTTTTAAAAGTTTTTCAGATGTTTGAAAATGAAGAAAAAAAATTCTGATAAACTCTGAAAGATTCCAATTCTAACAGTTTTTCAGAGTTTTTCAGAATGTTTCTCTGAAATT
This sequence comes from Elgonia sp. ZL-2020, assembly GCA_022817485.1. Taxonomy (NCBI): domain Eukaryota; kingdom Metazoa; phylum Arthropoda; class Insecta; order Hymenoptera; family Scelionidae; genus Elgonia; species Elgonia sp. ZL-2020. The sequence goes on along the minus strand of JABFPH010000064.1, from coordinate 11,359 downwards.
TTCGAAGAAATATTTTCACCAGGGTAGAGTACCGATATAAACTTGATAAAAGTATTAAATTGATTATTGAATTACATACAAAGAAATATTAGAAATTAGAGTAAATAAATTTTGGGTAATAAATAATGATGCATACATTCATTTGTTTTTTTATAAACGTATATATTATATAAATTCGTAATTAAGCAAGAAATATTTTTTATTTTTAACTTTTGTAAAAATATACTTTAATTACAAATTTTCTAAAAATAATAAATAATAATAGTTAGTAACTATAATATCTTATTATGTCTCAAATCTGTTGTTTGACAAAAGGCCGACTGTGATTGGTATACTTTGAGACATGTGACTATAGTGGTGGGGGTAAAGAAAGTCTCTACTACTCCACGTGAATGAAACATGTGACTGAGGTCTGACTCTGAGCTTATGATTTCAGTTTTCATCATACGGCGACATACGCTTCTAGTGTTCGGATCCAAACAACATCAGTTCGTAGTGCTCATCAAATTTAAAGTGAAAAATTTATATTTCATCAGGTAAATTTTTTATTAATATATAGATATATGTATAGATGTATACAGTAAAAATTCATTGATAAAATTGTAATGTTACATAAAATTTTGAAAATTAAATTAGAAATAAGTATAATAGTAAATATAATCAAATTACTGATTTTAATTTTCAACTAATAATATAATTATTTTCACTTTTACAAAAAGAATTTACAACTTTTCAAAAATTAATATCGCAATTTTATCAATATTTTTTTAAATGAAAAGATAAATTCTATACATTTACAATTAGGATCTACATAATTTACTAAGCATTTTATTGAATTTGAATTTTTACCAAAACTTTCACTTTATATTTTAATGAAAAAATCTTTATTATTATATTAACGATTAATAAAAATTATAACGATGTTTTCTAATAACTATTATATTATATAAAAAAATTTTTCTTTGACAATTTTTAACGTTTAGAAATGACAATAAAATTTATTTTCATTTTGCGTGTAAAAAATTTAATTAAATAAAATAGAAATGTGTAGTCGCAGCATTAATGTTATGAGAGGACTCTTCGCAGTTAAATAAGTATATGGATGAAGAAAGAATTCTGCATTTACAATTTCAGAGATATAAAATGGTCATTTTCTTTATTTCAATTGTTTTTTGAAACGTTGCTTGTTACCTGCTTAGGAATTCTTAAGAGGATGTCAAATACCATTAGGCGACCTGCTTTATCGGCATTAGGGATATTTTAATTTACACTAATATTATGTATTATTTTATAACTTACTGAGTTGTGCGGTCTGTATTATAATTGGGAGAATTTTTCTATCTTTTCAAATTTATTTTTAAATGCAAAACAAAGTCAATTAATTTGTTGAAAGAAATGTCAACAATGCATAACCAAGATATTTTATTTCAACAAATTGTTTATCTTTATTACGCCATTAAAAATAAATTTAAAAAGATGGAAATATTCTCCCATTCATAACACAGACCGCACAACTCGTTAAATTGGAAAATAATACATATTATTAACATATCTTGAAATATCCCTAATTCCGATAACCTGTCGGTAATTTGTGTTTGCATTTTACTTTGACATCTTCTTAAACGTGCGTACAATTAGTTCCGGGGCTTATAAACTTGAGTGCTTCTTAAGTTGATTTTTCAAACCTACTTCAATTTGCAGCCCCACCTTATGAAACGCCCGAAGTTACTGTAATTTAATTTTACTTTTGTTTAAAATAGAAAATATATCATGCTAATCCTTGAAAGTGAATGATTTACATAATATATTTAATTATTCAAATATAATAACCTTGAACACGCAGGAACTTCGGGCGATTTTCAGGAGGAGATGTCACTGAAAAATGGCGTTAAATCTGCATTTTCTTTACTAAAACATTCCTATACTACAAGATTACAAATAAAAAAAAAATTTTTTAAATATAAATTGTATACAATACAATAATTTTCACTTGCTTTCATAAAAAATGTATATGAAATAAAATTAAGAATAATAAATTAATAAATCATTTCTTTAATGACTATATAGATATTAACATTCCAGCAAAAGAGAAAATGTTTTCCCAATTTTATTAAAAACTATGTAATTTAAAAAATTTTAATGATTATTCATTTATTTATCTAAAAATAATATGTATTTAATAAAATATTTTTAGATAAATACATGAATCATCATTAAAACTTTTGAATTTCGATACTTTTTAATAAAATTGAGTAATTTCTCTTTTGCTTGGATGTTAATATCTATGGTCATTAAAGAAATTATTCATTAATATATTATTTTTAATTTTATTTCATACGTAAATTTTTTATGAAAACTGGTGAAAATTATTGTGTACAATGTAAATGAAAATTTACATGAGTATTATGTTAATGTAAACAAAATATATTTTGCCAAACAATAGTATATTGTGCACCTAGGGACGAAAACGGGGTTTTGCCGACGTGTGTGGGTTGTCACCACACGAGTTAGGAAACTGCTTTTGTATCGTGGTGCACATGATATTTTTTTCAATATCTGCATCGAAAAGCCACTTTATATATTATGAAAATATCAATATTTTGAAAACGCGTTTGATAATTTAAAGTTGTTATATAGCAGTTTGAAATTTGAAATTTAACACATTTTTAAAGTGTATAATGTAAATAAAAAATTAATTAAAAACTAATAATCAATACTGAAGTTTTAAATATCAATATTGTTACTCAAAAATGCATAAAAAATTACTCATTTAGGTTTACTTATTATTGAGATATGAACAATGAAAACTGAGCTATATTTTCAGTCGTTTTTACATAAACAAATCTTCAATTCATACAAAAATCTATATATAAATGCGTTAAATAAAAAACAATTTATAAATGTGTTAAATTTCTAATTTCAAACTGCTATAACATATCCTTAATCAATATTTAGTTAGTTTTTAATGAAAGCATCAATTGTAGTTCATTTGAAAAAAATAAATACATAAAACGAAAAAAACAAAGTACTTGCTTTTCTCTAATAAAGTTTTTTTTTGCATTCCGCTAACAGAGCGGCAAAGTATATTGCGTTCTGCTAACAGGGTGGCAAAGTAAGTACTTTGCGTTCTGCCAACAGGGCGACAAAGTACTTTTCGTCCCTCTTAATAGGGCGCCAACGTATTCGACTGCAAAACATCACTTTCAACCTTAAAAACAGGGTAAAAAAGTGGAATTTTCGATGTAGGTATTGAAAAATTTTAATTTGTGCAACTAGGGAGCGGACAAAAGTGGAACTAATCGTCTACGCGGGATGCAAAATCGCTCTGGGACTACGCCCTCGAGCTACTTTACATCCCTAGGGACGAAAAGTTCCACTCGCGTACAATATACTACTGTAATCTTGTTGTATAGTAAAGTTAATCACATATATGACGCGCTGAGAGCAAAAACGAAACAAACTACATACAAATCAAATGAGACTTGTTTCGTTTTTGCTCTCAACGCGATATATATATATATTGGCAAAAATTTTTTGCAATTTAATGATAATTTCATGTATGTAAAAATGTATTACTTATGGCAATTTCAAAAAATATATAATTTTCAAGTGTTAGACATTTTTCAATTCAATAATATTTGTTTAGTTTATTATTAACGCAAAACTTTATTAAATCAGTTCTATATTTCAAAAAATTTAATGTAAATTATCTTAATTGAATTATGCAGTACAATCATTTACAGAAAATTTACTTTAACTTTGTTGTTAGGTCATTGTATAAAAATAATCTATAATGGACATTTAATTCTTTTTAATTTCTTTTCCTGAAAAAATTAAAAGTGTTAAATAACTATAAAAATAATATTTCAGTTTTAACTTGAAAAACATACATATTTATCCAATAATGTACATTATAAATTATTTTAATCGATTTTTATAAAATAGAAATTAAAAATATAATTAAAGTGCAATTTATCAATGGATATGCACTTTATAAAGGTCTATTCGAAATTAGCGCTTACGCTAACACATCTTTATTTAAACGTCTGTTGTGCTCGACCCTTAAGCCCCATACACAGTGAACGTACGCGTATGCTTGAGAACTGGTATGAAAACATCTGTTCGCGTTTAAAATTGTATGTACACATACATCTATCACGCAAAGCATTCATGCGTTCATTGTGTTCCGACCATTATATTAATCTACAAACCTGCACTGGTTTAATGTTTTGTTATAAATTGTTTTAAATAATAATAATAGTAATTCTTGCGCTCGTAAAAACAAAAATATTACTTTGCTTTAAGAACAAAAATTATTTTGTACAAAATTAGAATTTAATTTTCTTTAAGAGGACATACAAGCAAAAATTGACCAAAAATGAAAAAAAGTAGAAAACAATTTTATTGCATATTTTACGACTTTGAAGTTACTGTCCAGAGATGGGATATTGATATTTGTATTTCATTATGAAAATAAATGTACAGAAATGTTTGAAAATACATAAGTAAATCTTTAAATGCGTTTTTATATGGAACTTTAAAAGATTTATTATCTATAATTTAAATTAAAATATTATTTATATTAATTTTATAGGTAAATAAAATTACAAAATGACTTCCAATAAAATAATAAAGATACTAGAAGAGAAGAAGATCGAATCTCGAAGTCGAGTGGATTCGGAGTCGACAAATTTTGAAAACCGCTGCCAAGCGGAAAATAAAAAACAGGAACAACGTCACCAGACCGTAAATGAAGAAAAAATGGAAGTAGCAAATGTTACAAAAAAAAGATTATTAGACGACTCGGATAATTGGTCGACAGACGACAATGCAGACTTGTAAGTAAAATTTTCTAATATAAAAGATAATAATAATTGTCATTTATGACAATTATTATTATCTTAGACGGCTTAAATTCTGTGATTACTAATTTTTATTAATACTAAACAATTATATTTATAAATTATTATTATTGTTTTATTTTTTAGCACGTTAAAAATTGAACAATTACCGATTAAGAGAAAAATATTGACAAAAAGATCACAAAAAAGGGTGAGAAGGGAGCTGGAACCAAATGAAGATACGTAAGTATTTTAGATATTTTAACGATTTTTTTTTGTTTGTTGCAAATCTAATATAAAAAAAAAAAAAAAGAATCGTATAATAATTATTCTATTTATTTTTCAGATATAAATTCTTTAACTGGAGGCACCAGCTGGAAAATATTTTTCTGTAAATGGTGTTATATTTTTGTGATCAAGAAATGGCAAAAAATCATCGTTGTAATTACTTGTGTATAAGTCAATAATTTATTTTTTTAATAAATGTACTATATGTGAAGAAAGCGTTTTTATTATTCAAATCCTGAATACTTTTTATTAATATACTTAATACTTATTAACTACTTATTTATATTATAAACTTGGAACCCTAAAAATATGTCACTTAGCGGATTTTTTCTACCTGAAGATAATTTAAATCTAATTTTTCGCTGTATATTCATTTTTCACCGAAATGGTTTCAAATAATTAAGCATGCTGAAACGTGTTAAATGCCGTATATTTTAGGGTTTCAGATTAAAACCGTAATTGTCAATTAACTATCGTTAATATTAATCTAGTAGTATTTATTAATTAAAATTTAATACTTTCTTCATTAGAAATCGATTTCATACTATTTTTATCGGAAAAATTCTATTTGTTATTAGCTGTTGAAAAAAGGGTTATTTTTGTGTAGTTTTGTATAAGATTAAGGTTTATTATTTAACATTTTGTAATTTTCAATGAATAAATATGTTTCTTTCTATATTTAGAATTGATTAACTACAAAATAATTTAAAAATGCTGTTTTATTTAAAAAATAAGCCTATTTGTTTAATAATATAAATTAGGCTTGTCAAAAATGTTCAATACTTGTTGAACAGTTCGAACAGTTCAAAATAATTATAGTTTAAACATGTTCGAACAGTTCAGTAAAATTGATCTGTTCATGTTCAATGAACAGTTCTAGTTCATTGAACCTGAACTGTTCATGTTCATTAAACATTTCAAATCCCATTGAACTTATGAATAATTTATTTAAGAAAATTATTGTTGAAAAAAGTCTGAAAAAATGTCTGAAATATTGCTGAGAAAAGTTAGAAAAACACTGACAATGTACAAATTTTAAAAATATTTCTAAAGATTTTAATTATGTATGAAAATCTCTGAAAAAGACTAAAATTGATAATGATTGAAATTTTTATTAAAAATGCTTAACTATTTTACTTTTAAGATATGATTTAAGATATGATTGCAGTATTATTTTATATTTTTTTTTTTTTAATTTTTGAGAGATTTTCATACATAATTTAAAACTCTGATGACTGGCAATATTATATGTCAAGAGTTCGTTTGCTGGAAAATCATGTTAAGAAAATTGCATTTTTAAATTTCAATAGAAAACCAAAAAAATAAAACTATATATGCGATAAGATCGGGTAAATATCAGACACGGGTTAAAAATTTTATAAAAGAAGCGAAATTATGTAATTTCTCAGAAGTTAATCATCTTTTTTTATAATACTTATAGCAATATTAAAAAGATTGATCTGAGAACTTTATTTTTTTTTATCGCATCTCAGTTTTATTCCATTTCATTCGATTACAGTTTGTTGTGAACCGCGAATTTTTTGTTTAAATTTTCAATCCTATCATACTAATATATAAATCTAAATTTATGTTTGTTTGTAAGAGTATCACGCCTAAACCAATCAAAAGTCTGTTTCCATAGTTGTATTCCTTGAAGTTTGCAGATGGTTATAAGCTATAGCTACTTAAAAAAGTTATTTGCAAAAATTTTTTTTTATAAAATCCATATTTCTTACAATTTGACTCATATTTAAGTAACAGATATCTGACCACAGTTAGATGGCCATAAATTCGATGCCACACTAAATCTAATAGATATCTGAAAAATTTTACATATATTTAACAAATATTGGATTAATATTTAACGAATATAGGACCAATTTAAAATCGATTTCTTACCAATATCTGATCTATGTCAAAACAATTTCTCACAAATTTATGACTAATTTCTAAGCATTTCGTAACCAATTTCTGTTTAATTTTTAACCGATTTCTGACTAATATCAGACCAGTACCTGATTTATAAACTAAAACATTTTAATAATTTCTTAAACAATTTCCAACCAATCTCTAAAAAATTTCTAACCATTTCTGACTAATTTTTAACCAACTTCTGCTAAATTTCTGACTAATTTCTAAGAAATTTCTAATCAATTTCTTTTTAACTTTTAACCGATTCCTGACTAGTTGTTTTTTAATTTCTGGTCAATTTTCGATCAGTCTTTAACCCTCATCCGGGTAAAATGAGTCCAATGGACTCGTTAGAAATAGATGTTTGATTTGGATTTTTAAAGTGCAATAAAGATGCAAAAAAATCTCTGCCGAATAAGGGTTACAGAATTTCTAACAAATTTTTTAATTGTGGAAAGTAAGTAAAGTAATACTTATTTTTAAATCAATATTCTGTTGTTTATCCTAAAATTATTTGGATTTAGTTAAAAAAGATTTCGGGTGTAGTTAGCAAATAAAAAAGAATATTTCTAATACATTTATGATCTTTACCATTTGAGGGGGGGGGGGTGGTCAGTTTGGAAGCAATCTTTTCTATCATAACAACAGTATGTATATTTATAGATTCAGCACCTGTATTTATAAAAAATAACAAAATTTCATAATCTCTCAGTACACTCTTAAAACAGTTATTTTGATTCAAGAAAATTTCCCTTGACTCAAAGAAGAAATTCTTGATACAAGGATGAAATTCTCGACTCAAGATGGTTTCTTTTGACTTCAGGAAGTATTTTTTGATTCAAGAAAGATTTTAACCCATGACTTTATTGGGGTGTCTGCCACCACAAAGTCCATACATTTTAAATGGAAGAAAAAAACAGCATAGTAGTCAGGGGTTAGTCTCATTTTTTAGAGTGTATCAAATTGTTAAGGTTGATCTGTATATCAACATTAGTAACTGTTAGCATGCAATAATTTCATATGTAAGATTTTTATGAATAAAATTAGTTTATTTAATTATACATGTTATCAGTTAGTAAATACATTACAGATAATAATATTTAAGAATGACACTTATTTTTCAAGATTCTACAGATTATATTATAAATTTACTTGAGTAAAAATGCGCACAATCTTTTTATTGTCACACAGAATATAAAATTGTATCGTTATAGTTGTGAGGTTTAGATGATTTGTTAAACATATACAATTAATTAAAACAGACGTTAAATATTACAAGTAATTTGATGATTATAACAAAAAGAATCTGAAGAAAACGGATTTTGTGTTTCAAATACATATATTTGTATTTTCGTTTATTATATTATACAATAATGTATTATCCAAAATTTTACTAAAAAAATACCACAGTTTTAACTTTCTTATGGTATTGTCGTTTATTTTAAGATTATTTTAAGATCGTTTTAAGATTATTTATTGGCTCTTTATTTTGAAATCAAAAATTAATTTGATAAATTTTTAAGCATAAATAAGGAACGATTATTACATGCACATTCTAGTAACTTTCTATTTAAATATTATGCGCGTCTCATGAATAATTATACATTTCGTTTGATATTACTAAGAATCACATTTTATTTAAATGTTATCTACTTAACTGAAAGTCCGTAGGATTCATAGAAAAGTCTTAGAACTTTTTAAATTCAATTTAGTATTGAAAGTTGAATTTGAAAAATTTCTTAACATTTGTATGGATATTATACACTTTTTTACTGAATAAGACAAATAGAGTATTGCCATACTAGCCACCAGAAAATCGAACACTTATAAATTAATATTCTATACATAATAAAAATATGTATTATGATTCATAAATGCCCAATATTGATATGTTGTTCACAAAACGCAGACATTTAGAAAACGTATTTAACATTATCATTACAATAGTTAATATAATCCAATCAAAGTAAAAGATGTATAAACAATGAAAATGTACAAATAAACGACGATTTCAACAAACAAGCAATTGTTGATTTCATCTAAACGAATGAGACTGAATTTATAAACAGGTTTCATAAAAAATAAGCTCTGAAAATTTAATACACTATGAATGATCTTGGGTAACGAAAATTGCACTTGCACAAGAGTCCAAATTCGTAAAATAAATTATTAATCAATTCAAATTTGTCTTAAAATTATATGCTAAATTTTGTATATAATCTTTAAAGATTATATAACATGACATTAACAATTTTAGACAAAAATCATACATTTTATTTTAATTTATCAAATGTTATATTAAATTTGGAATGATACTTTAAAATTAAATTAATACTTTATTTAATTGTTTTAAAGTAATAATTCATTTTACGAACTTGTAACGCATAATAAAAATAATGTTTGTTGTAATCGCAACCAAAATCACTGCAATTATAACAAATATTATTCTACATTATTATGTAAACTAAAATATTCTTATAATAATTATACTCTTATTAGTAATTATATGGTAATCTTGAAATATTAATTCATTTTAAACATTTTCGTTGTTTGTGCCTTGTGAAATGGTAAAATTATATTGCTCGAAAACTTAATTTATAATATACATACATTATAATTATTCGTTACATATTAAATTGAATATAAAAAAATACTTCCGTTGTAAATATGGCATATCAGTAGAAAATGTAAAAATACTGTATAAAAAGTTGATATAAATCGTAAAAAAGTACTATGTATCAATAAATAACATAAATTACATAAGATTGTTCAGTCATTTGTTCACCTTAGATAGCTTATACCTATTTGCTAATTTTACGTAATGTAAGTACATATGTTTCTAGAATACACACTAATTTGTTCTACCCCATTAAAGTATATTATTCAGTCTACGGCTGTTTTTCGACTCAAGCCAGTTAATGATAACATTTCATTCGGTTGTGTAGGAAGCCTGGAAAATTCAATTTCTTCTCCAACGCTATTTTCTAAAAAAAAAAAATATAAAAATTCCATTTATTTGAGTTTTTTAATGTATTAAAAAATTTATATTTTATATTAAAAATATTGAAATTTTCTAATCAGATATTTGTATCAAAATAAAAATTTTTATTAAAAATGAAAAAAAAAAAAAAATTATTTTAGTTAGATATTTAACTTTTTTTCTAATTCAATTTTTTTATGATGCTGTGAATGATCAAAGTTGTAAAATTTTTTATATGTGATTGAAATTAAATTTCAGATTATAAAATTATTCAAAATTTACCTGATGGTTCGATAGGCAATTGTTTATGTGATGGTGCATAGAGACAGAGGAGGCAAATTATGTATATGTTCCACATACCATAAACACCAGTGAAAAATGCCGAAGTCATTTCAATCTTAATGTCCTGATCCCATTTTCACTGGCCCTCAGCAACCTTCAAAAATTGTTTAAATTGGAATATAAGTAAAAACGTAAACTAACAAGGGGAGGCCACGGTCTGCTACCAACCGATTTTATCCAAACTTTGTAGGGTGAATCTACACGCAAAATAAGTGGACACGTGTCCAAGCGTTTGTGCTAATGCGGCATTTTAACCCATTTCTCACGTAATGCTATTTTTAGCATTATATGTATACAGCGAATTACGCCAAAAGACACATACTATTATTTATTGTTACTTTATTATTCATTTAGCTTATATATAATGTATACATATATATATTTATATTAATATGTATTAATATACATATATAATGTATTAATGAATAGATTATTTATACACTGCGCAAAATAAGACATCCATGTTCAAACAAAAAATGGCCTGAATTTTTTTTTAAATTAAAGCTTGAAGCTTCTACTGTCAGATATTTTCGGCATATTTTATTTTTACTGACATCTAAAACCCTTACAACCCCCCGTTTCAATTAAACTTTTTTCAGTGTAAAATTTATGACATTTTGTTACATTTTTCATGTAAGAGTGAATTTTAAAAATCCTTTTACGGCATCTTTTAAAGCTTGTTCAATTTTGAAGATTTTCAAACAAAATTGAACTCAAAATGACCACTTTTAAGAAAGTTGTGTGTGTTTAAAATGTATAAAATTTATCGTGCATTTTCAGCTTTTTTCATCATTATGTTGACTTTAATCAAAACTGATATTTCAGGTGGGTATCTAAAGTGACATAAACAAAAAATTTTCATCTGCTGTTTAATGCTTGATGCATTATTAATGGGTAAAGTAATGTAATGTAACATAATAAACGTAATGTAACGTAATGTAATGTAATATAACTTAACAAAATTTAAATTAATGTAACGTAACGTAAAGTAATGTAA
>JABFPH010000063.1:0-12778 GCA_022817485.1 Elgonia sp. ZL-2020 | reverse complement strand
GTGTCTCTGGATAGGGTTGATGTTACACCAGCTGATACTTCCAACGTTAATCCGTTCTCGGGAAATGTTCAGAATTTACCTATATTTGCTGGTCCGAGACCTCTTTCGATTAAAAGACCTTACGGAAAAGATATTACTCCCAGGAAAAGAGGTCGTCCAGTTAGAGCAATGACTACTACCTCAACAAACATTAACACTCTTAATAAATATCTATGTGATAATCCTTCAACGTCATCGCAGGAAACTATGCCAGCTGCTGCAAGCAATACCACTTTAGATAGTTTTTTACAAGAAATCCCGCAGTCCCGTACTTCGCAGGAATCTCCGACAAAAAAGTGATATCGAATTTTCTGCAACCTCAACTGATTTTTTGGAACTGCCACGGCCTGAGCAATTTATGTGAAGTCAATGGTCACATAAAAGACACAGACATCCTTTTTGTAAGTGAAACATGGTCTATCGAGCAAACATTATCTTTTCCTGCAAAGTTGTCATTTCGTTCCATAGTTTCTCCAGCTTTTAAAAAACCAGGCCCTGGCAGACCAAGCGGGGGATTAGCAGTTTTTTATAATGCGGACATGTACAATCTCGATTTGATTTTCAATTCAGATTCTTTTTTAATTTTACACATTCGCGGATTAAAGTTGAGATTTATCTGTATATTTGTTTACTTGAACCCAGATAACACTCAATTTAAAATCCGTCTCGAAGAACTTGAGAGTTGTTTAGATGAAACAATCGAAAGATATCCGGATCTGCCTTTGTTTATAGGCGGTGATTTTAATTCTCGCATAGCTGATTTAAACCAGTATGATTGTGTAATCGACCTGGGTCATTTTACTTCAGATCGCAGTACTACTGATGCTCTTTGTACTTCCAGAGGCCGCAAATTAGTTGCATTAATGGAATCATGCGAATTGATTCTGTTGAACGGCAGATCAAGAAATGATACACCTGCGAATTTTACTTTTGTTAGCGGTACCGGCCGCAGTGTGATCGATATGGTTTGGAGCACACCGTTGGCTTTAAATATATGTAACGACCTCTATGTGGGAGATTGGGTTGTGAGTTCGGATCATCTTCCTGTTGTTCTTGTTCTCGACAACATATCTGGTTCTCCTCTCAAGACTGGTACTCATTCAATGACTTCTTTGAGATGGAATCAAAAAAATAAAGACAAATTTCAACATCTTATGTCGTGGAGACCAGAGGTTGGTGAGATTCGGGATGACGTGGATGCGATGAACTCTAACCTCATTACAACAATTCGCTGCGTTGCGTCTGAACTGGGTATGTTGCGTACTCTTTCGCATAGTGCATTGAGAGTGAACAGATCATGGTTCGATACGGAATGTAGGATGGCAAAGAAGACAGTGAGGGATGCTTTGAAGCAGTGTAGAAAAGGTGGTTTTTCGGATTCATTGGTTTCTGAATTTGTAGAAGCTAAGAAGAAGTTTAAAAGGTTGACTATTTTAAAGAAAGCTAATTATAGAGATTATCGTTTGAAACAACTTTCCCACTCAAAGAGTCCTTCTATGTTCTGGTCCTTTATTAATGAAGGTCGTTGCAAATCCTACATTCCACCTGTCATCAATGCAACTGCTTGGACAGATTATCTGTACAAAGTCTTTCCTCCGCGTGAAAATGTAATTCCCTTATTTGGTGGTAATGAATGTGAAATCCTCGACGTTGAAATTTCTGTCCAAGAAATCATCATGTCTTATGCGAAATGTAAAGAGAAAAAAGCGGCAGGTGAGGATCAGGTTAATTATGCATTTTACAAAAACCTTCCAGAAAACTGGATTTTGTTCCTTAATTATCTATTCAACAAAATATTGATTTTAGAAACAGTTCCTCGTGAGTGGTCAAAAATGTTAATTTTTACTATATTTAAAAAGGGTGATATCTCAAATCCGGAAAACTATCGTCTTATTTCCCTGACAAATTGCGTCACAAAAATTTTCATGCAAATAATACATGGCAGACTCTTGAAATTTTGTTCTCAAAATGAGTTACTCCCTGAACATCAGTCTGGTTTTAGAAAAGGTAGAAGTTGTCTGGATAACATATTCACATTATCCACAATCACTCAAATCCGTACTTATCATCCACAAACCAAACTTTATGCAACCTTTGTTGACTTCAAAGCAGCTTTTGATTCCATTGATCATACCAGTCTGTGGAGTAAACTTTTTGGTTTGGGTATTAGTTCTAAAGTTCTTAATACTCTAAATAGTTTTTATAGTCAAGCTACAGCTGCAATCAAAATTGATTCTGATTCTACTGATTTCGTGCCGGTGACACGCGGAGTAATTCAGGGAGGTATCAACAGTCCTTTGTTATTCAGTTTATACATGAGTGACTTGGAATCATTTCTTGACTCGCATGGCTGTAGGGGAGTCTCTGTTAACCCGCGCTCTACAATTCTATTGTTGGCATATGCGGATGACATTGTTCTTCTGGCTGACAATCCAATCGAATTACGAAAAACTTTGTGTGCACTCCATAGTTATTGTGTTATCGCTGGTCTTACGGTAAATGCTACTAAAACAAAAATCGTCGTTTTTAGTCAGAGTAGGTATGAGAATAACTACTCTACATTTCCCTTTGGTAATGAGAACATTGAAGTTGTTGATGAATATAAATATTTAGGTGTTTGGTTTACTAGAAATTGTAAATTCAATAGAGCAATGGAACACAATATTGAAGCGGCCTCTCGTGCCTCGGGAGCAACTTTGCGTCTTATAAACCAACTGAAACTTAGCGAATGGTCTCACCTAACAAGAATTTTTGATAGTTTTGTGGGGAGTGTTCTTTTATATGGCGCAGAGATATGGAGTGTCGTCAATCCTGAAAAGATTGAAAAGGTTCAGACCTCTTTTTTCAAGTCTCTGTTACATATTTCACGAAACTGTCCCCTTTATGCTGTGAGACTTGAAACAGGTCGCCCTAACATGAAATACTTTATATTTAAAGGTATCTTAAATTGGATTAATAAAATCTTCGCTATGGAGAACACACGTTATCCTAAAATGTGTTTTGATAGATTGCTGTATATTTTGAGAACGAACCCGAATTACAAAAATAATTATATTTTGCATATCAAGTCTTTTTTTGAAGAGGCTGACAGTCTTTCTGAATGGGAGGTTTTATCGTCGAATGAAATTTTACAAACAACATCAATCCTTGATAAATTGCGTATCGAGATGTTCAAGCAGGATAGATTGAAAGTTAATGATTCTACTAGCCTTATTATTTATAAACACCTTGCTTTGAACTCTGGTCCGTTACCTGCTGATTACCTTCTTTTGCCCAACAATCTTTCGGAAAAGAGAATATATGCTCAATGCAGACTTTTATCTAAATTTTTTGGGAGAATCTTGATAAAATTCAAAAAATATAGTTTTACAGAAGACATTTGCTTCCACTGCGAAGGCGAGAACGTGGAGAGTTTCTTACATGTCCTCTTTTCATGTCGTTTTTATGAACATATACGTACCCGATTAGTACCCCCGAATCTTGATCACAATGAACGTATTGACTTTGCAATGCAAATTCTATCCTCACCTGCTACTTCTTTGAGTAAATTCGTCTCGTTTGTTTCTACAGTGCTTACACTACGTTCGAACAATATGTTTTGAGACGAAACATTAGCACAGCTTTTTTAATTATGTATTTTTTATTTGATATTATTAGATTATTTTCATTTTCGTTGTATGATAATGCGTTTATAATATTGTTCCGTAACGTTTCATTCGTCAGACTCCACATGTATAACCCGAGTAATGGGTCAAGCGTGTTAATAAATAAATAAATATTACTTTTTGTACTTGGCCATTTTTTTCAGTTAAGCTGAATTTTTTTAGTTTATATATCATGTAATTTTCTACGCATATAATAATGTAAATAATTTTTTTACAAGTTTTTCTCATACCATGAACTATATACATTAATACATATATATTTAATAATTTATAATGAATTTTTTTTAACAAAGTTACTTTATCCTCTTCCTGCACTTAACATCATATGATAGTTTTAAAATTTCGATAACAAATTAGAAATCTGCCACCTCGATAACCTTTATACACTTATTTATAAAAGGTACTAAGTATTTTGAGATTTTTGATCCTTCAAATTGTATCCGCCATTTTGAATTTTGAAATTTTGATAACAGAGTCGTAATCAGCGACCTCATCGAAAACCTATATATATAAACTTATTTATAAAAAAATCCAAGTATTTTAAAATTTTTGATCCGCCATTTTTAATGTTGAAATTTTGATAAGAGATTCGTAATCAAAAACCTCAAAAATATATATTTCTGAAAGAATGAAAGTAATAATTTGAGATTTTTGATCCTCGATTTTGTAATCGCCATTTTAAATTTTGACAAGAGATTCGTAATCAGCGATCTCGAAAACATATATTTGTAAGAGAATCGAAGTAATTTGAGATTTTTGATCCTCCGTTTTGTATCCGCCATTTTTAATTTTGAAATTTTGGTAACAGATTCGTAATCAGCGACCTCGAAAACATATAAAAGGCTCGGGGCAAAACGGCCCTCTCGCTTATGGAAACTCCATGTATAATAGAGCCGTCTTGCACCGAGATATATACACTTATTTATTAAAGAATTGAAGTGTATTGAGATTTTTGATCTGCATTTTGTTTCCGCCATTTTGAGTTTTAAAATTTTGATAACAGATTCGTAATCAGTGACCTCGAAAACATGTATATACTTATAAAAAAATTTGAAGTATATTGAGATTTTTGATCCGCCAGTTTGTTTCCGCCATTTTGAATTTTGAAATATTGATAATAGATTCGTAATCAGCGACCTCGAAAATATATATATATTTATTAATATTTTAAAAATCTGAAAAATTATAAAATTTTTAAATTAAGAAAATTTTGAGAAATTTTGAAAATTTTTTAAAAATTCGAAAACACTGAAATGGTTGAAAAGTTTCGAAAATTTGGAAAATTTTAAAAATATGAAAAATTTTAAAAGTTTTGAGAAATTTTGAAAATTTTGGAAATTTCAAAAATCTGAAAATTTTAAAAAATTTGTAAAATTTGGAAATTTTGAAAATGTTACAAAAATTTGGAACACTAAAATGGTTTAAAAATTTGAAAAATTTTAAAAATCTGAAAAATTTGAAAAATTTTGAAAAACTTGAAAAACCTTGAAATATTTGAAAAATTCCGAAAATTTGAAACATTTTAAAAATCTGAAAAATTTTGGAAAATTTTGAAGTTTTGATAATTTTGAAAAATTTAAAAAACTAAAATATTTGAAAAATTTTGAAAATCTGAAAAATTTTGGAAAATTTGAAAATTTTTAAAAAATTTTGAAATTTTGAAAAATTTTATGTAATTATATACAAATTTATATAAAAATCTATATAAATTTTTATATAGATTTTTGCAGCAGGGTTAGAAATAAATCAATATGTGCAAGAATTTTAGGTTATATATATCATAATGTATAGAAGAATATACTTTTGAATAAGTAATTTAGTTACAAATTATATTTTCATTTCGATTTTTATATTTTTTTTCTAAAAATTAGAATCTGGCCCGGAATCTGGCCCAGATTCTTGCCCAGATTCTGGTGCCAAAATCTGGTCCGGAATCTGGCCCAGATTCTGGCCCGGTTTCTTACGTAAGTATCTGGCCCAGAATCTAGACCAGATTCCGGACCAGACATTTGATGTAGGGTTTATCGGGAAATGCTTCAGAAAATATGTGGATTCTATTAATGTTACCTTTCGTTCTCATGCAGTATATTTCTTCCAAATCTGCAAATTTTGTAATCGATGAAGAAATTGACGAATTGCTCGAAATGATTTTTTGTTTACGAAATATATGTTGCATTGTTATGAGCTTCAAAATATCAATTGGACAAGCTGCGGTACTATAAACCTTAATAAGAGAATATCTTTGTTTAAGGAAAGAAAAATTCCCCGATCAACCCTTGAAAGCAAAACACCATTTTATTCAGCATTATTTTAGACGGATAAAAGAGTTTGGATCCTTGCGATACTCATGGACGCTCTGATTAGAAAGCAAACACCGTTATTATAAAAATGTAGCAAGACATATTTTAAATTTCAAAAATATTTTGAAGTCATTATCAGAATTGAGTCAGTTGTCATCAGCCGTTAGTGATTTTTACACAGAACAAAAAATTGATAATTTGACTGTTAAATGTTTTGAAATTCTTCATGTTATTAAACATTCATCCCAGTTACTGGCCATGAAAAACAATAATATGAACTTGAAGGAATTTCAGTACATTGCAAAAGAAGTTTCATTCAGAGGCATTAATTACGAAGAAGGGATGTCAGTATGTTTTCTAATTGATGAATATGGTTTTTATAATCTTTGCATGATTCAACACATCATTTTCAATGTTAAGTTTGATGATATATTGTTCATTGGATGTAATTACAAGATTCATTATAATGAAAAAACAGGCCTTTATCACAAGTATTCTGATTCTAAGGATTTAATTGTAGTGCCATTTTCACATCTTTTAAGCCCTGAAACACTTGTACACTATAATTGGCAAGATCAACCTTTTTTTTGTTTTAAATCTGTTCCATATGAGATTTTGTAAAGAGATTTTTCTTATGTTTTGTTTTGTTTGTTATGCTTTTTTTAGTTTCATGTGTCAAAATGTTTTTTAAGGTAGAACTAGCGCGAAGTCACTTTTCTTCAGATTTTTTTAAAATTTTGTACAAATATTAATTAGGTGTTAACACATTAACTTGCAAAATTTTATTGACTTCTTGTGTTTAGTAAGTGAGAAAATGTAATGAAAAGTTGACACTTTTAACACAGAGTAGATAGGAGAAGCTGACAATTCTGATATATTTTATGGAATATCTATGGAACTTTTCTTCAAATTTTTTAAAAAAACTAATATATGATCAACACATTCTTTACAAACTTGTTGCTGAAATTTCATGACATTCTTGTGTTGAGTTTTTCAATAATCGTCGATCGAAAATCAGTAAACACGAATCTTTGAAGTGTGACGTCGAGCAACATGGCAACACTGATAGCTGTGGTAGTTATGGGTACAACGGTCTACGCAATATCGTTGTGCGTCTTCGTTTACATTGCATTGAAAGGAATATAGTTTTCTTCGTTTAACTTATTATTTCACTCATATATTGAACAGAATTTAGTCTGATAATGAATAGTAAATAATTTTATTATAATAATTAGTTATATTATATTGCATAATTGTAATAAAATGATAAATAAAAAATTATTTATTTATATCTTAGATTTCGCATAAAAAATGAATATTATATTGTAAAAAATTAAAAAAAAGAAATTTTGACATTTTAGTTGCTTTGACGCGAATGACATGACGACAAAAATATAACCTCCGATTTTACTCACTTTAATCGATAAGCTCGATCAGCTGAGCACGAAACGGATCGAACATACAACAGCGTTGCCATGTTGCACTACTAGCGTATGCTATTCGAATCAACCAATGAAATTACGTCTACAGTACAGTCAAAATAGAAACATTTTAACAATCACAGCTCTTACTTTAATACAATACAATTGCTACCATAAGCTTAAATTTTGTGTCCGATTGTACCGCTAGTTCAACCTTAAAGTCTGGAGCGCAGATCGTACGATTAAAGCTTTTGTAATTATTGATGAAAAGAAGTATCACGGAAACCTTTATATGCAATTAATATACAAGGTATGAATCTTAAAATTATATAGTCATTATATTTAATTGATTATATTTTTACTTAATACGAATGCTTGCAGCATCATCTGATTTGAAAATAAAAGGACATACGTTAGTTTTGGAAAGTGATGGTACCCCTGTGAATAATGACGATGTATTAATGTACGTACAACAGCAAATTCTTTTACTATTAACGAAATCAGATCAATGGGTCTCATCAGTCGGTAAATCGCCCATTGCTCCAATCTGCATCTCATCGTTAAGTAATGTTCAAGAAATTCAAGATTCTATTAACGAACATGTGATTCACGTGGAAAACTCTAACGAAGAAAATTTGCTCACTCTGCAGATAGTAGACAATTCACAATGTATGATTGTGTGGGAAGATTTCCAAATACCATGGAATATGTTATCACCTTCTACACTGAAAGCATTCGAAAAAGGTGAAAAATCAAAACAACAATTTAAGCAATTAACCCACTTAATCATCGATATGATGACAGAACTTTCTCCAACATTGACAACGACAGCGATAAAATGTGTTAGTAAAAAATACGTACAGAAGTATCGTTTAGCATTCCAAGATAAGGATGATGACGGTGTACCAGTTGGTGAAGGTTACTATTCAGTCTATGAAAAATTGAAAGCAAGATATTTTTTTTTAAAGGGTAGAGATGAAACACGAAAAAAACGCTCCTCTTAGACAACCAGCAGTGGTGTTTCTGAGCCAAAAAAATCAAGAGATGATACAGAAGACAAACATGATCCTGAGAAAGACAATAATAAAAAGAACACATCTCATATAAAATCAAAAGGTGCTCTCACAGAAGTCATAACTTGTTCTCAGGCAGATAATAACACAGAAGAGACTAGTAGCTATTTAACTAACCAAGAAAAAGTAAATCAGCACGTAAACAAATCAGTTGATGATGACTTTTTTATGTTAATTGACTCCTGTTTCGAAGTTATGAAGAAATATTTCAATAAAACTCCTTCCGTTAAAGAAATATTAACTAATTGGCCAATCGTTTTCAAATCTGAGTGTATAATGTGGTATTTCAAGAAAATTACTAATGCAGATATCCATCTATTTGGTAAAATACTCTCAGAGAAAGCAGATAGAATTTTTTCTGCAATATGTGAAAAAACTACATTTACTCCTGATATTACGAAAAATTTGCCTGCAAGTCTAGTAGCTTTGGAAGAAGTTAGCAAGTATTTAAATGAAGATCTTGGTATTTTCTTCAAAATTGATAAAACGGTCAGTGTAGTTTTGTATTTCATTATTTCTACTCATTTGTATTTCTATTGAATCAATATTTTGATATTTAATCTTATAAACATTAGATTCCTCACGAAATAACACAGAAGAACCAGCAATCGAGCCCGAAGAGGAAAGCGGAGCTAGTGCAAAGAAGTCTCATTTACATCCATATGTTAGACAAGTCTGCAATTCTACTGGTGAATGTGAATACAAGATTATTTTTGAAAATGAAGAAGTAGCTAACCGAACATATTTTATGCAAGCCATTGAGGAAACTTTTGCATTATATTTTATATTCAATCTTAAGTATCCGACTAAAATAACGGGCACTTTAACATTTGTGCAGCAATATTTTTTAAAAATGAATGTTACTCGTGGTAAATTAACAAAATCCAGATGTGTTACAAATTTAATTAAGAAAATTTGTCATGTTAAACAATGATTGTACGCAAATTGCTTTACGTTATATATTAACTTTTGTATCATTTTTTATATACAATGTTAGATATCCATCGAAAATCGCTATTTGAAAATGAATGTTTTGATATCATATGCCAATCTAGATGCGTTATAATTTTAATAAGTTTTCTACGATAAATACGTTTTTTTCTTAATATTTAAAAAATATTTTTTAAAAAAGTGTTAATAAATGATTAAATCAAAACATGTCTTAATTTATTTATTAAAATCTAAAATAACCTGGTCTATAAAAAATTTATTGGAATACTTTCTATGCGATTTATAAACAACTTTAAGTCTAGAAATCTAGTTCTACCTATTTGTTTAAAAAATAATGTTTTTATTGAATTATTATTAATACTCTTTATTTGTATGTTCAAAACTGATAAATGAAATCCGTAACATTGTTATTGAACTGTTCGACAGAGAAGGGACAAATGCAAGGATACGAACAAAGTTATTAAAAGTTTTTTTTTAATTAAAATAAACGAATACACCAATGAAAAATAATAATGTTACTATAATTTGTACTAAGCTTTCCAATAATTTTGAACATAATTTTGCATTTTTTTTGTTATTTGCTGAACAATTCAGTAATTTTTTTCTGCGTGTGCACCAAAAATAGTTGACAAAAATAGATGATCTATTATAATTAGGTTATGTCTAATACAAAACTAAAATTTCTATGGCTGACACATTGACTTTAATTTTATAGTTCAACTGTAATATTATAGTAATTTTACTCGCAACTGAATTAAAGTAATTTTACTTTAATTTTAGACTATATTTTTTACAATGTGATAAATGTCCCCATTATCAAATTTCAGCACTTTTTTCTTAAATATTCATAGGATCATGTATTCTTAAATTAATAAAATCGTACAAAGAGTAATGAACATTTCAAAATTTTTTATATTTTTCAAATTTTTTAAAAATTTCCCAATTTTGCAAAATTAAAAAATTTTTTAATATACAAAATTTCTAATCATTTTAATCTTTCCACATTTTTGATATTTTTAAAATTTTTCGAATTTTAAAAAAATTTATTTAATTTTGGAAATTCAAACTTTCGAAAATTTTTAAATTTAAACCAAAATTTCAAATTTTTTAAATTTTTTAAATATTTCCAAGTTTTTAAAAATTTTGAAATTTGTCACATATTTTTCAATATTTTCAAAAATTTTCATATATTTCAAAAATTTTCAATATTTTAGAAGTTTTCAAAATTTTGAATATTTTTCAAATATTTTAAAATTTTTTAATTTTTCACAAAATTTTCACAATTTCTAAACTTTATAAAATTTGTAAAATTTTTAAAAATTTGAAAAAAGGAAATTTTAGAAAATTTGAATTTTCATGTTAATTTTAAAAAAATTTGGAAATTTAAAAAATTTTAAAAATTCTGTAAAATTTTTAGAAAATGAAAAAATTTTTGAAAGTTTGAAAAATTTCTTAAAATTTCTGAAAAATTTGATATTTTAATATAAATTTCAAAAAATGTTGAAAAATGAGTAAAATCTTCAGAAAATTTAGACATTTTTACATTTGAAGAAAGTTCGAAAAAAAGGAAAATCTTAAAAATTTTTAAACTTTTGAAAAATTTTAATATAATTTGAAAACTTAAAAACTTCTGAAAAATCTTGAAAAATTGAAATTTTTTTGTAAAAATTTTAAAAATCTGAAAAATTTGAAAATTATTGAAAATTTCGAAAATTTTAAAAACTTTGAAATATTTAAAAAATTTTGAAAGTTTTATAAATTTTGAGTCTTATCTAATTTAAAGTCTTATAAATTAAGATGTTCGAAAAATTTGAAACACTGAAATGGTTAAAAATTTCGAAAATTTAAAAAATTTAAAAAATCTGAAAAATTTGAAAAACTTTGAAATATTTGAGAAACATGTAAAAAATCTGAAAAAAATTAAAAATTTTCGAAAATTTGAAAAAATTATAAAAATCTGAAAAATTTGAAAAATTTTGAGAAATTTTGAAAATTTTGAGAAATTTTGAAAATTTTGAAAATTATTAAAGATTTCAAAAATTTTTAAAAAATTTCAAAAATCTGAAAATTTTTGAAAATTTGAAAAATTTTTAATTTTGTAGGAGGTAATATTTTTAAATAATTAGTAATATGAATAGTGCGATAAATTATGTTTCTTAGGTCCGATAGATTTTGAAATTGTATTCTTATGCGACGTTCTTCGCACGTCGCATCTGCATTCCGTTTTTATGACACCGTTGTGCTGGGTTTTCCCGACGTTCGGACCCTACGCAAATAAGTTCTTTAGATCTTTACCGATAAAGATCTCTTCCAGTTTTGACACGTTTCCTTTGTTCCAATGTACCTTAAGTACAGTGTCCGAAAACAGCAGCGGACAGTTGCAGTTTAGATATTGGTAAGAGCGGTCGGTCGTTATGTTCGGTAGCGTTCGTCAGTGTAAGTTTAATATGTTAATAAATCGAGTTAATAAAGTGAAGAATTGTTATTAAAAATAAGCCATCCTACATATATTCAATTTTTTTATTAGAAAAATATAAACAAATTTAAATACGGTTTAAAAAATGTTTTGTTTGATTGTAGAATGTTATTATATTTTGATTACTAAAAGTTGATCATATATGTTGATAATATTGTGTGCAATAAAAATTTTGCAGTGATGATTGCTCATTATATTTTTTATCCAAAATTTTTTGGTTTACCTCATATTGATAAAAAATATTGATTATTCGACAATGATACTTGCATTTCGATGGTAATATGATGTTATTATTATTGATATATCCTTGGAAAAACAATTTTTACGGAAAAGTCTAAAAAATGATGAAAAAATACATTAGATATGACTTTTGAATGAATTTTTTTTTTAAATATTTTAGCTCAGTTAGTAAGGTTGCAGAATCACACTTGGAAGACGGGAGTTCGATTCCTATTTTAATAATTTTTTTCATTCAAATTTTTTTTTGTAAAAAAATTGCAAATACGCCTTGAATAATGTTTTAATTGACTTTAATTAAAAAATAATTAACTATTGAATAATTTAAACAAAAGTAAAATTATTTTGTCGGTTTTAAAGCACGTTGACTCTAAAATTCATGAAGAAATCGAAGTAGAGAGAATCTCCATTAATATTCTATCAAGATCAATGTACCAACAGAAAACCAATTTATAAAGTTGTTAGATTAGATATAAACCTTATCTTTGTGTTCGATTGCGTAATTTATTCACATTTTGGCAAGTATCGGGAACTCTTGTCGATTTTATTTTCGCGCTCGGAACAATAGTTGATTCGATGCACATATTCGCGGAATATAATTTATAGTCAATTAATA
>JABFPH010000062.1:0-12915 GCA_022817485.1 Elgonia sp. ZL-2020 | reverse complement strand
TTGGTCACTCGCTTCGCTCGCGACCAATCACATCACGAGTTGGAAAAGCAGAACAAAAAAGACGACTTTTTTGTTCTCTAGTTCCACAGACGTCCGCTAACATCTCGGTACGAAAAACGACTTAAGCGCCTCGGGCGCCGGTGGCGCCCTCGGCTAAAATATACTATTTTAGTGGAAAAACTGCAAAAATCCCTCTTGCGCGTCACGAAATATGTCGTTATTCCTTTTGAAAGGAATTGTAGTCGTTATTGCTTATAAAAGAAATGTACTATTTATTGTATAATTTCACTTTTTGCGATCAAAAGATTAAAATTAAAATTAAAATAATATTATTTATTATAAATAACGGAATTGAAAAGTGAAAAATTACGAAAATTTTTTTCAAAAATAAAGAAAAAATTGCATAACATTTTTGTAACTTGGAAGAGAAATTTTAGCGCGTTTATTCCCAAAAAAGTGCTTTATTTCCCGAGAGAAAAAATGCGTCATAAAAAATGTCGTTATTTCCTCGGCACAAGCGCTTTGGGTAAGAAATAATATGATATAATAATTAAATACTATTTTTCATGATTTCATGTGTCTTTTCTTTTTCATTGATAGGTTATCACAACACAATACAAAAAATTATAATTATATTGTAATATGATAAAACTTAAGGGATCAGAAATTAATTCATTTCCATCCAAGAGTTTAATTGTCGCACATCTGACACCCGATCTTAATTAGAGCAAATATTATTTATGCTCAATAAATTGGAGAAAATATAAAATAATATCTGAATTTCTTGAAATAGAAACGCTAATTGAATAAGTTTAGTTTCTCAAGATATAAGGTAAAAGTACCAAATTGTGTTAGCTTAGGTCTTATTTGTGTTAGTTAAATTAATGCAAAATTATATTATCAAATATTTAATTACAACAATTTCAAAACGATAAAACTTTACCTAAGATTAGAATAATTAAAAAATTGAAATTGTAATATTTGTTATTATTTTTAATATAAAAATAGTGTATATAATTAACACAAATTGGGTCATAAACGGCAATAGGTACGTTTACCATATATATATATATTTCCAATAATATTTATGTGGCTAAAATTTGTATTTTTTAAAGTGAAACAAAAAGTGTTTTTTATTTATTTATAAAGGGACCGGAAGGTAAAAGTTCTTCTATCATCATTTTTTAATATTTTACAGTAAATTGTTTTATGGTTGATAGATTTAAGGTTCTTTTTTAATCATGAAGAAGAAACAATAAAAAAAAGTTAATTGTTTATTACACATTTTTAGACATATATGTTAAAAAATATGTATTTTTGAAATGCTCCTGGGTATTCAATTTAAATGCAATGCAATTGTGTCTATATTATAGATATATATTTATGAAATGCTAATTCGTTTGGTTTTACACCGTTAATGAGTTAATGTGTGAAAATTTAAAAAGTATTGAAAAATTTGTTAATTTGACATATAATTTTGCTTTGAGTTTATACAACGTCGTTATTAGAGTACAATTTGAATTTGACATGGGGATGTAGCCTATACGATATGGCGGCGTTAGTAGTCCGTCGCGAATATGTTAAATTTTTGGCATTATTTTTTTTTTTACAAAAAGCGCTCAATGTCAGATCCCAATAGAAAAAAGACTACAAACAAGTTACTCGTTCTAGTCATAAAAGTAATTCTTTTATTACGAAAAACAAGTCGACGATGTCACTTATAAATCACTAAGTATTGTGATGAAATAAATAATATATTTTTTAATTAATGAGTATAATTATTCCATAATAAACGAAAAACTCGTTTCGTTGCAATATAGTCAGTGTTTTATGATATCGTTGATGTGTTTTTGTTATAATCATTCATGTAGACCAAATCAGTCATTGATTTGTAATATTTTCTGTATATATAAAGAAGATAAAAAACATGTATATTTATAAAAATTAGAAGCACAATAATATTGGACATTTAAAAAGCATATGCTTTTTTTAAATGTTTACGCTGCTCGACAAAGTAAAAATTTAATTAAAAATTACAATAGAAATTTGAAAGCGCATCCTTCATTCCTAACCTCACTTGTCTCGTCGGATCGCGTCCGCGACCCTTGATTTTATTATTTTTATGGACTTACCAAATCACATCGAAGTGAAAATAACAAACTCGATAGATGCTGGGTACTTCTAAAATACTTTACAGATATTTCTAATATACAATTTTTATTTTGTTGTTTTTTTTTAATCAGTTAAACTAAATTCAATAAAATTTAAAATAATGGCGCTTTCGAAAAGTCATCAATTTTAATCGTAAACGTGAATCTGTCTCTCTATCTATTTATCTATCTATCTTTTAGATTTAAATAAACTAACAAGGACAGATTTACATTCACAAAGATAATGACTTTTCACAAACGCTTTAACAAACAACTGTGTTAGCGCGATTTACCGCGCTTTTTCGCGTTTTGTTTGTTGCAATTTCTGATTTCTTGGAAACCGCCAAAACGCACCACACCACGTTTCGCGCTCGTTCTAAACGCTAGAATTATACAAAAAACACTTTGTGTAAAAACAAGAACAAAGTAAGAAATAATCATTTTTAGCATAATTTTAATTAGTTTATATATTTTTTAATACAATGTAATTTATTATTTTAATAAATTTTAAAAATTTAAAGATGGCGCTAGTATAGATGTAAACAGTCTTTGTAGAAATTCTTTTTTCTCTGCCTTTGTGTTCATCAATCATTATTAGTGAAGTGTTCGCGGTATTAACATCGATGTGCTAAATTACCATTGACCATTCGATTGACGAAAAATCTCAATTTTCAACGTTTATAGGTAATAAAAGTTTAGTAGAAACATAGAAATATTATATTAAAAAAAATTTATATTTACATTTATCCAAATATAACTTCAATAAAGCATTCATTCAGAATTAATAAAATTTATGCAATTATAATCAATAATTGATTGCTTGTTAAAATTTTCAAATTAAAATGTAGTAAAGTTGAGACTTTCCTTTCATGCAACTTCGCTCCATGTAAAATTACTTTTGTGTAAAATGGATTTAATGTTTTATTACAATTTGATAAATTATAATTTTTTATTAGTAAACTTGTAAGGGAATAGTATATTGTAGCCGAGTGTGCCACCGGCGCCCGAGGCGTTTCAAGCTATTTTTCATACTGAGGGTGCGGCAAAAAGTGGAACTAGAGGTCGGAAAAAGCATCTTTTCTGCCCTAGGGCGGAAAAGTTCCACTAGTTTGCCGCGCCCGAGGTACGAAAAAAACAAAACTATTACATAAAAGCAAACATCAGAAAATATTATGAAACTGTTATTCCATTTTTAAAAATTTTTCGTAATTTTTCATTTTTTAGTCTCTGTTATTATGGTAAACAATATATTTCTTTCCATTTTAATTTATGTTCAAAGAAACTGGGATTATATAATCAAAATTATATTTTTATGTTTGATCATTATAGCGCCACAATGGTTGAAGTAACTGTTCTCGAAACGGGGCAAGGAATAATATACTGTGCAGAGAATTTTTCGTATGTAAAGGACATTAGTAATCCTCGTATCCTAAGATGTTCTAGAAGAGTTTTACATTCATGCAACGGATCTTTGATCCAAAATGACTCCGATATATGGGTTTCAAATAATGAGCATTCTCACCCATCAGTACCATATCTTGTTGAACGCCATAATTTGGTGAACGAGATGATTCAATTATCGAGAACAACAATCACACCAATATATGATATATTCAAAAGTGTTTGCTTGAGGTAATTTTTTATGTAAATTGTATTGGGATTTAACATGTTTCAAAACGCCATCTTCACGGAAAATATTATGTGACAAATTTTAATTTGAAGTACATTTATTGTATTTAATACCAAGAAAATCAATTTAAATTTTAAATAAATTTATTTTTTCATTAAATGAAATTTAAATTAAATAACATTTATGACTAAATTTTATAAATAAAATATTTGAAACTTTATTCGATTTTGTTAAACCACGCCTACATGTTAAATTCCAATAAATACTAATAAGGGGTCGTCAATAAAAGACGTCCGCAAGGAGGGGGGGGGTATTTTAAAAATGGACACCAATGTGTAAGGCTGTATAGAAAACGTGAAAATATGCGGACAAAGGGGGGGATTACTGACATTATTATCGCTAAGTTCATTCATTAATTTTTTCTTTTTTTATGTATTTTTCTCGAATTCATTCTATAATTTCTATTTCTCAAATTCTAACTTAATATATTTTTAATTCGTTCTCTTTAGAAATACAGCTGCAGCAGTTTATCTTAGTTTTAGTGCTATAAAAGCTTCATTAATCAACGTTAGATTAGAACAATTGCCACCAGTGCCTCAAACCTTGCAAGAATTATCCAATGTTTTGGAAGAACTTCCAAGATACAATGATATTTACATTGG
This sequence comes from Elgonia sp. ZL-2020, assembly GCA_022817485.1. Taxonomy (NCBI): domain Eukaryota; kingdom Metazoa; phylum Arthropoda; class Insecta; order Hymenoptera; family Scelionidae; genus Elgonia; species Elgonia sp. ZL-2020. The sequence continues at coordinate 8,473 of JABFPH010000062.1, read as the reverse complement.
ATCTGTTTATGCTGGTGACGCTGCTGCGATACTATTTAGTAATCAAGAGTTGCTTACGGCGCTTGAATCGAGTACTGATTTAGTAGTTTCTGGGACTCTTGCGGTGAATAAACTAATATTTTTTCAATAACGTGTATTTTCTTAAATCTTTTTTTTATACAAAAATGAAGAACTTTCTTAAACCTGATTCAAAAAATTTGTTTTTTGTAACTCGTCCTCGGAAAATGCTGCTTTTTATTCCTGTGCAGCCGAAGGAAAGTTGCTCTTTTTTATCCTAGGACAAAAAAGGAGGACAAAAAAGAAAATAATTGACCAGTAGTTATATTATTGTCCAAAGATGGCACACGAGCTGTGTTTTCCGTCCTCACGTACGTCATAAACGAGCTAACCTATAGTTGACTTCAGCTACCCAGGAATAAAAAGCAGCATGTTCCTCGCACTCGTTACAAAAAGTATCGTACTACGTGACTTGGACAAAATCGTCAACGTTATCCGTCCTAGTTACTTAATATACTATTATTTTTTTTAATAGGTTTGTCCCCGATTGCCTGTAGCAACACAACTGTGCTTTATTCATTTTCGTTACGGCCAAATTGTAAGTATGCAGCTTGTTTTTTTTCTTTAATAAAATTAAATCTATACTTTCTATTTAACACTTTAATATTAGCGTATTTTTTGTTTTTATTGGTAGCAAAATCTATGCCACCAAAATTTTGTTTACGTGAAATAATAGATAATTATCAGTTTTTAATTTTTATTTATATTTATTAACAGACAATTGCTGCAATTTGTTGCATTATGAATCGTCCAACATTTGAGCTCTATGCAGCAATATGGCAATATATAAAAAATCGGTTATCTAATCTTAGAGTTACAAGATTTACCTGTGAATACGAAGTTCCAATGATAACTTCGATTCGACAAGAATTCCCTGGTGCTAGGTCAATTGGTTGCTGGTTTAATTACATAAAGGTTTATACAAATTTTATTTACACATGTACTCATGTACCTTATTATTCCCATAAGCCATAAAAATATAATCGTTTTAATAATAGTGACAATGTTTTAACTTGGGTTTTATATAGAATTAATTCACCTTAAGGTCTGCTCTTACATATACTGTCGATTTCGTTATGAATTTTATTTCAAATTATAACATTAATTTCAAACTGTTTCTGCATTGTTGTTTGGGGACATTTAAGAAATACGTACACACCATAAGGGAGGGGGGGGGGGAATTTGCTACCTTAGTACGAAGTTGTACGAAGGGGGAGGGGGACTTTATTATAGCAAAATAAACGAAAACTAAAAAATGATGAATGTATCGGAAAAATGTTGTTATGGATAGTAATATAAAAATAATATTGTTTTTGTAACACTTGCGAGAAAATAGACACTTTCGTACTCGTCTTCGCCTCGCCTGCGCCTCGTGGTAGTTACTTCCCATCCTCCAGTTTCTTCCTAATCTTACATTCATCCCGGAACTTGGAATTGGGGTTTCTCTCTTATTTTTTAGGTACAACATTGACTACTTTCTCGCAACTTGTTACAAAAAGATTCGTGTGCCACACGGGACGAAACGATTATCAACTCGTGTAGATGCTGCACTCGCTTCGCTCATGCAGCAAACTCAACGCTCCTTGAGATTCGCCGCCATTCGTCCCTAATGGCACAAGCACTGTTTTTTTTTACGTAGAGATTTATGTATTTACAAACGACAAAAAAATATTAGCTAAAAGTGAGTTTTTCTCATGGTATTTAAATGGGAAAAGTACGAGCATTTAGGGGCATGTTAACCCTTTTCATCCTGACCCAAGACGGAGGTTCAAAATCATGTTAAATTTCATATATTTTGATTATATAGTATTAAAATAATTGAAATTTATCAAAAAAAAAATTTCAATTTTTTTCAGTTTTTTTTATTTTTATGTATGATAATAATTATATAAGTAATTCAATTGCAAATACAATGCTTTAGTACAACCTAATTTATCTAATAGACATGTTTATATTAAATATGTTATATAAAAATAATAAAAAATGGCAAAAAATTGGAAATCAGTGACTGTATCTCTGAGGATACAATAGCTTGAAAAGGGTTAAAATCAACCAAAAAAAGTTTGCATAATAAAAATCACTTATTTTGGTGCCAAAAATTTAATTTAAAGGGTGACTTATGTTATACAAAGAGTTTGGAAAATAAGAAACACCCTATAATATATATATATATATTTAAATGATGTGTTATATATGAATATGTTGTACGATAAAGTACAAAAAGGAGGGAAGAGGTTAAAAATTCTCGATTTTTGTGTACTTAATTCTTGAATGACCCTGTGTGTGTAATGGGGAGGGGGATAGTTCAGAGAGTGTACGTACAATTAAGGGGGTAGAAAATTTTTCTTGCAATAATGTACGAAAGGGGGAGAGGGGGTTAAAAATTCACGACTTTTGTGTACGTATTTCTTGAATGACCTCTTTGTTTTTTGAGCATATATATACTTTGCTTGTTTATTAAGCATATAAAAAACAGTATAGGTATATGTAGGCGCTTAAGTAAAATTATTTTAAATAAAATTTCAAATGTTTGCTATTTGGATAAAACAAAAAATATGTGAATATATACAACCAAAGCGAATAAAAATAACGTAAATAAAATTTTGAATCATGTAGACGATCAGTACTTGGTGGAAGGCGCTAGGTTTAGAGGGTCAGAACAGTACACTGTTAGACATGTGTATATGTGTACCTCTAATTCCACACAATATGTTTACGGAGGCACGAGAAGCTATAAGAAGTGAAGAATTGCGGTACGGTGAAGTACACCCTAATGTGCATGCTTTCGTTGAGTACATGGAGAACATATGGTTAAATAATCCACGTGCAACCAGTTTGTTTGGAATGGTTGATCATACCAATGATTCTATCGAGTCTTTCGTTCAACGAATAACATGTCGATTAGGAGGATCACGGCCAAATATTTGGGCGTTATTAGGTACATTAATAATTAATTATAGTCAAAGAATGAATATATCACAACCGAGGACGCCACTGCACTCGAGACTTATTTAATATTTTACGTGTAGTGGAAAGACAGTTTTAAAAACATGTGTTATTTTTAAAACTAGACATTTTATTTCATCTCAATAAAAACATACCCTAGAGATACATCATTTTTCTAAAAATATTTAGAACTTCTTAAAATATAACCCAGAACTACTTTTTAATTTTTTCATTCTATTGAATAAAAACGTAATGTTTCCTTTTTAGGAATGATTGATGTTTTTCTTTGGTGTTATGTTTTTCAAACACGAAGAAAAATTTATATATGGAACTATTAAACGTATATATATAGTGAAAATAAATATATTGCTGAATTAGCTAAATATTTATGTGAGCGAAATAAACGTTTACTAGTGCCATCTATATATATTCTCCGTGAATTCATTAATAAATTTACACATTTTCTAAAAGTGAATTAGTTTTGACTGTCAAAAAGTAATTTACTTTTTTCCTTTCTGTAATATGTTTTTAAATCCCTTAAGAAATTTAAGTAATTATCAATTATTTTGTACAATTTTGAAGATAATATGAGAATACTAATGCAAGACGAGCTGCTGGATTACCAAAGATCGAGACAAAACTTTCCACCAAGGAGACCGACTGCTCGCGTGATAATACATAGGAACAAAATTATCTCACAAAATCAAAACAATTTGATAAACACAAGGTAATAAATTAAGATGATCCTAATATATAGATGAAAAAACTTATTTCATTATAATATATAATTTTATACAATATTTTTCATAGAATGAATGACTCCATGTTCCTACAATCGTTGCGATTAGCTAACGTCAACTTACGAAACACTGCACTGCGCAATGCACCACAGGATTTGCCGGATAATGGAAATGCAATAGCATTAATGCATGAACCTATACGTCAAAATGGTAATTTTTTACATTACAATAAAAACACTGAAAATAAATTTTTAAAACTGAAATTTCAAACCGTTATTTATAAGAGTCATAACTTCATAGTATATTAAAAATTCATATGTACTTTTTTATTTTTCCTATTCATTTAATAATTATTGATGAAAAATAATTTCTGCCTAGAATAACTACAAAATAATATTATAAATTTTATAGAAAGCGGACTTCACATGTTGGAGGTACCAAGAGTTGCACGTAGACGAGGCAGGCCTGCTGGTACCAGCAACGCAAGTCATCCATACAATTCAGCAAGACGCGCAACATCAACTGGATCAAGCAGCACACATGCATCAACTGAACAATCAGTTTCAGTTACTTCAACTGAGAGAAATGTGACTGATATTCAACAACTGGTACAACAGATTGTGACTGCCATTCTGGCCAATATGCAAACTCAAAGATCTCAAAGAGATTTAAATAGAGGTTCTTTGTGTGTCATTTGTTTAACGGAAGAAGCAACTGCAGCTTTGGTTCCATGTGGTCACAGAATTGTATGTCTACAATGTGCACAAGATTTGCGAAGCCAGGAGAACCAAATCTGTCCAGTTTGCCGTGTTCCATTTGCAGAAATTATAACTATTTACTCTTAAATAGTTATAATTTCTACTTTCATCACCATCGAAAAATCTCGTTTGGGATTTTTTATATGATACAAACTCCTTTCGTCTAACTTATTATCTTTAGTGATATCTATAATTTTGTTAGTTTGTATCTAATTTACCAAAATTTAATATCAAAGTTGAGTTCCTTTCACAAAACAAAAGAAATGATTTATTATTTTGAACTTTAATTTCAACTGTTTCTAATTCAAATTTTAACTAGTACAAAATAATTAGATTATCATAATCTCTAGTAAAAAAGTACGAAATTTTAGATACTACAAATTCTTAAAAATTATTTATTTTTTAATATTATCTTGAGAGAATGTTATTTTTCCGTTCACTTTATTGTGCTTAGATTGAATTTCAAATGAAAGCCCCATGTACTTTATTTTCATTTTATACTTCGTTTCTAATATAGTTTTAATTTAAAATTTGAGTAATAAAATAGCATTTTTTTATTTTAAAATATCATAATTTTTAGCATCATTAATATAAAGTAAACATATATGTTAAATATTTTTATATTTCAAACTTTATATAAAAAGTAGCATAAATTTGAAGAATAATGATAACATTCAATAAAAAATAATAATTCTGAAATGGATGTATTTAATACTTTTTACTCAAAAAACAAAAATTTATATCTTAATGTTTTATTTCCATATATTATTTAAATTATAATAATAAAGTTGATAAATATTGTAAATGGAGCTTTGATTTGAATATAATAAGTTATTGTTTATTTATAGAATAAAGTGTAAGAAAAAATATAATTTGAGATGGAAAATTCTCATTAGACATAAATTTTGATTGCAAAAGGTGAAATGTAACTCCGATTTAGACCTTTGAAAAATAATTCATATTCTTAGTTCCAAGTTTCTACGTAGTGCGTTATGTATTCTTATTTTATAATAATTGTTTGACATATTATTTGTGGGACTAATTTATTCGTAAAATGCTGATCTACTAAAATCTTATCGATACAAAACTGTAAACAAAAATCTAAATATTGTTTTACAATTGTGGAAAATTTTTACATTACTATAATTTTTTTGAATAGTTGTATTTAATTGCGGAACTGATGAAAATTTTGTATGATTAAAATTATAGTAAAGTGGAAAAATTTTTCAAATTTGTAAAACAATATTCAGATTTTTCTTTACAGATTTGTATCAATAAAATTGGAGTTTATAGATAAACAAATTGAGAAATAACAAACGTTCATTGTTCTTCATTTTAAATTTTAGAATTTAAATCACGTAGCACGTTTCATTGTATAAAGAAAAAAATAATAATTTTCTTATATTACATAATTTAATAAAATTTTCGATCATTAAATAATTTTATTATCATTCACACATTTTGAAATTTAATTGTACTTACCTATTCCCCGATATATGTATACTGAGAATTAAATTAGATTTAATTGTATCTTGATTATTGATGAATTCGTACGACTCGTTGCAGATTCATCCGCATATAAGTCCAAGAACACTATGGTCTAAGAAACAAAATTCTAAGAGGCACCAAATTATTCAAATTTTTTTCAAAATATATTGATATGAATTTTTATAAATTCAATTGTATTAAAATATATAATGTAGCTTTAATTTTTAACAAAATCAAGTGCATTTTTAATTTGAATTTATGATTTCTCGTCTTAATAAAAATATTAAAAAATTCTCTTTATCAATAAAAAATATGTTTAAATTCTATCATTTAAAGTAACAATTTTTTAATTCGACACTTGCACATCTTCATAATTTCTCCAGAGATGCGCTTAAAAGTCCTCAACCCTTATATGTTATATGTAAATTAAGTTGAATATAATAAAACCTTAAGTTAAGCGTGATTAAATCCAGGACCAAAACATTTAATTCATTTTTTTTTCTTCGTGAAAAACGATCCCTAATTAAAGAAAATTCATAAGGATGCATAGGTCACTTGTCTTCGTTTTTATATTTTCTATATTTTTGATAGTTAAGGATAGTTTTACGTGTTTACAAAAACGATACCATTTTCTGGATAAACCGATTTCTGGATAAAATACTATGAACTATTATGAATTATCATAATATACACTAATAAAATAAGGATTTTCTGGATAAAATGCTATGAATTATTCGGAATTATAATAACTACAATATTTCAAAATAATTGATAGTATTTTATCCGGCAATTTCATATTTTATTATGCTAAATTATGATATTTCATAATAGTTCACAGTATTTTATCGAGAAATTGCTGTTGCATTTTTTAAAGGAATTTTTATACTTAATCACTATGCTACTTTAACAAGGGATTCAATATCTGAATTAAAATTCGACACGCCAAATTATATTAACTATTAAACTATTTTTTTATGTTTTTATTGGCATGTTTTGAAATGATTCTATTTGGCTGAGAATTAATTTCGATGTATTTTTTTTCTCTTCTCCATCTTTTTATAATAATCTTTATCTTTATCATAAATATTTTATCTTTTTACAGTGCTGGTTTTACACAGACCCTATAAGCAAAAAATATTATTTAATATTCTATGAATATTCGTAAAATATTCAAATATTTCAGGAACATTCTTAGAATATTAAATAATATTATTATATGCTGATAGGGGAGGCACTTGTAGCACGTATCACGGGCCTCGCGCTTTTGGGGCCTGGCGCTAAATGTATTATATCAAAATTTTGTTCATAAAAAGATGTTTAAATTTGAACTTAAGTAATTTTTTTATATCGACACCTTGCTCGAAAAACACCGAAATTCCAATTTGAGGGGAAAAACATCGAGACTCAAATTTGAGGTAAATAAATATTAACGAAGAACATGGGCATTCAATTATCGATCGAATATTGTACTATTCACACATTTTGTTTCATATTTAATGCTTAAAGTTTATGACCGAAAGTTTAGAAAGAAATGTCCGAATTTTAGGTGTCTTTACAGACTTTTTGTAGATGTTATTTTTCAGTTCAAATTTGAATCCCGATATTTTTTGAGTGAAATAAGTACCGATATAATAGATTATATTAGATATAAATTATTTTGTTAACATATAATTTTCATATTATAAAATACAATTAATATATTTATTCAGGATAAAAAGAGCGTCCTTGAATATAATACTATCGAATACTATAGATAGTATTCGCATCATTCGTAGAAATGATCAAGTTTTGTTAAGTAATAGGTTAATGAAAATAATTAAAACTACAGGGGCCTCGCTTTTTAGTGCCTAGGGCCTTACATAACATTGAACCGGATCTGTCTTTTCATCATAATCTTTATAATTCGTAAGGCAATGGTGCTTTTCTCTTTCGCCACCAGAAAGATTTACTTCGGATAGCACCATACATTATTTTTGTTCTTTTATTGAACATTCAAACGCCATCTCTGTATATTGAATTAAACTATTTAGCTTCTCATGTACTAGTTGGTAATGATTCTGGATACGTTCAAATAAATTTAATTTTGTTTTTTCAGGTTGGCAACGTTTTCTCGTTTTGTGTTTGTTATGGAATGTGTTCATTTTTTAATATGTTTATTTTGGCGGTGCTCATTTTGTCAATGTTTGTTTTGAATATTACTGTCATGTTGGAAAGTGTTCATTTTGACAGTGTTTGTTTATATTCCATTGTTTTATACTGTGTTCGTTTTGACTGTGTCTGTCTTGAGTCTGGCCCAAGAAATTATCTTGAGATTAAAGTTTATGCAAGATTTTATACCGTTTTATGAACCCTATGATAAGAATGACGGACATTATCATTGGCTGGGTAATGTCTGGTCAAACTTGAAAAGCTATCAAAAATATAAAGTACGAAAGCAGGCTCGACTTTTATATATTAAATATTTTCCTCGCGAACGTGAAGTGT
>JABFPH010000061.1:0-12995 GCA_022817485.1 Elgonia sp. ZL-2020 | reverse complement strand
AAAGAGTCGTATGATGGTTGTTAGTGTGTGGAACATACTCTAATTATAGTCATAACTAAAAATAAAAATAGATTAGTCACAAAAAAAACCACAATAACACATTGATAAAAAAATAATTATAAAAATAATATAAATTACATACTATTAAAAATAAAAATTTTTCAAATTGTAATTTCTTTTTTTTTCTTTTTTTTTTTGCTATACGGTAACATTTTAATATAATTCGCGGATCACACTAAGAAAAAAAAAACAGCAAAATCTGCTTGTGTATCTTCTTTCAATTTTAATGATTACATATATCTGTCCTTCACTAAGCAGTTTTTGCTTTGTTTGATACACAGAATTTGCTGTATTTTTTAAAAAAAAAACCACGGTTATTTTTTTATGGAATTCTTTTCAATAAAATAGTAATAAACAGTGCATTATTTCATTTTTAGCGTCATCGCATGTACGCAAAGCTGTGGCTAATGCTCCAAGTACTGAACAAAGTATCTAATTTATTTAGTCAATTATATAACATAATTTTATTTGTATTCTAATATTTATAATAAGTATAATATTCAATCCAAGTATTTTTTCTAATTACATTGAATTTTATTTTTTTATTAAATACAAATAATTAATTAATAATTTCCAATACTTATAGTTTCATTTAGTAAATCCCAAAACAGTCATGGGCGAGAATTTTTATCTATTTTTTTTTATTAACCGCTTGTAACTTCTTTAATTTCAATCAGAATTAGCTGAAAATTTGATGTTGTCATAATAGAGACTTTTATAACTTTACTACATAGTTTATTAAATCGATTAAATACAAAATGGTGTGCCCAGCTTGAAGGCTCGACACAAACCACACAAACTGCGAAATTAACGAATACGGCTAGTAAATAGAGTAGGAACCAGAGTATAGAAAACATAACATCGCATACATTACAGATGTTTTGCCCACAAGAAGAATGAACAAAACAATTTGTTGAACATTCAATTGTTAATATTTTTAAGGCTCAAAAAATCCCTAAATATTGTTATTATCTAGTTTATTACCTATTTTATGGTAAATAATTACGTGTAATTTCCACAATTTTAATCGGAATTAGTTGAAAATTCAATACATTAAGCAAAGAAAAAAGAAAGATGATCTACAAAATCATGTGTTGAACATTCATGTTCCTCATACTATTGAAAAAAAATTCTATTTGTTTGCTTATTTTTATGGTTAATCATGATGGACTTTGACGTTATGAAACAAAAACGGCTGGATATTATATATTTTAGTCTTTAATTGGTTTGAACGTTCAATTAGTTTTTTACTTTAATATAAAAAATGTCCCTATTAATAATTTTTCTCATTAATGGTGACAAATTTTTATAAATGAAATTGCGACTGATTTTGATTTGATGTTTTCTTCAGAAAAATAGTATATTCTAGATTTGATGTTGTGTTCATGTCGTTTTTCGTATCGAGATTGCGGAATTACAGAGAAAAAAAGGTTTATTGATGATTTCACACGATTTTGATGAAAACGACGGAATACATGGACGTGCGTAGCTGGACGATCCAAACACGAGCTACCAAGTTGAATAAAGGTGATGGAGAGAAAGAATAACAGCGACATATAGAATAATATATATGTCGATGAAGAATTAGGATGGTGAAAATTGAAAATGAGAGAAAAGAGAGTTAAAAGGAATCGTGAGAGAGATATCATATAGGTGAGACAGAGAAGTTTGTTATGAGAAAAGAACAGCCGAATTGAGAAAAAGAGAAGGATAATAGATAATGAGATGTGACGGTAAGATACCGATGGTAGATAACGGGGGAAACAGCAGTCGATAAGGTAGAGAGTATTTGATAGATTACGAAGTAAATGATTCGAGGTGTGAGAAGGTGTACATATGAAGTAATTGATAGGAAAAAGAAGACTGGACGGATGCGGAGCAATATACTGCCGAAAAGGGTGAGCATAACGGGGTGTTGGAAGTACGTATGATGGCGGAATTCAGCGGAGCTGGCCACGCATCGTTGTTGTAAACCCCGGGTACGGCAGTATAGAGAGGCTTGAGGAAACAATGATGAATGAAGATGCAGGGACAAAAGAATAAGAATATAGAATAGAAAAGAGAGAGATGAGGGACTTTTGGTTGGATGACTGTAGTATTATTGAAAAATGTGCTGAGGGACTTCTGATAGTGCTGGCTGTAGTGTTTTCGGGGGTTAGGTTTTTTTTCTGTTTGTTATGATTACAGGGAATTGATGTGTTTAAATTGGAATGAGGAATAAGGAATAAATTTTTTTTGTAAAGGATTCCCCATTCCTTAATTCGGGGAAAATTTATAAATCGAAAGGTCAAATTTTTAATGAATGAAGTATGTAAGCTTTGCCTACATAATTATAACTTTAAAACTTTTCATTTTATGAAATTTCCAAAAATTTGCAAAATTTGTAACATTTTTCAATCTTTTCAAATGTTTTAATTATTTCTACATTTTTAATTTGTTAAAAAATTTTTCAATTTTTTCAAAACATATTAATTAAAAAATATGTAGTATTAATTAAAAAACGTAATAATTGAAAATTTATATCAAAATGTTTGTATTTAAAATAATCAAATTCATTTTTTTTAATAACACAAAAATATCGAATTCTTAAATTTTAAAATTCAAATGTTTTCAAATAGGAATTCATTAATTATCAACTTTTTATATCCAAAATTATAAAATTCAAACATCCAAAAATTCAAAAAGTTTAAAAATTTTAAAACATTATAAAAATTTCGAAAAAACTGAAAAATGTTAAAAAAAAATTATTTTTCGTAACAAATGAATGATTTTGACAAATTTAAAAAAAAAAAAATTTTTGAAAAATTCAAAAAATTCAACAAATTAAAAATTCTGAAAAAAATTAAAAATTTCGATAAAAATTGAAAAGATTAAAAAATGTTAAAAATTTTACAAATTTTTGGAAAATTTATAAAATGAAAAGTTTTTAAGTTAATTATGTAGGCAAAGTTTACATTTATTTGTGAAATTTTCATATTACGATACGTTTACGGAGTTGCGTTGGATTGGGTATCGCGAGGGATCATAAATTTTCATAACATTTCATAAACATTCGTAAACTTTTAAGATAAATATTTTGTTTAATTGCGTTTCAGAACAATTCATATTCTACTTTCTAAAGAATAATAAGTTTTCATAAGTATTCATAACTTTTTTCGTTCATAATGATTCATAACCAAAATTTCAGTTATGAATCTCTATAATTCCTTCTGTGACTTGAACCAGGGTGATTGTGATTATGATTATGATCAAAGGATCAGCTTCCAAGTGGTAATCATATAATCTTAATCTTTCAAAAACATGAAATTGATAATACTTTGGTTATTCATTGGCCAAATGTTTAAAAACTTCGAAATGCAAGGATTTTTTAAAAATGCAATATCTCAATGAAAAATTATTACAGAGTAATTTTTTTAATTAAATTGTTTAGAAAATTTCAAATTTTAATTATCTTTCATTCAAATTATCACTTAATATGTATATATACATAGAGAAAAATTTGCTCGAATATATTACTGTTTTACATAAAAATAAATACCTTTGGTTATGTAGTAAAGAAGGAGATGGAAAGGTAATGGAAAGGTAGCAACGTTATGGTGGTTTTAATTTGAAGTTTGTAAACTTCGGTCCAAATTATGGTGGCAGATTTTTTTCCGCCAGTGTATATACATAGTACAGTATGAAATCGCAATATTAATAGATGAACATTGAAATAATATTAACCCTTTAACGCCCAAAATATTTAAAATAATTTTTATTTTATTAAAATTTACTTGAAAACATCGATTTCATAAAAATTTCATAATTTCATAAATGTTTCCTAACTTCACCAAAATTTCGTGATTTCATCAAATTTTAATAAGATATTGATTTAATAAAATATTTGCAGATTTACATTTTATATATTATAATGCAGATTATATATAGAGAAATAATATATTGGCAGAATTAATATTATATGTTTAAAAGGTGTTACCAATTCTTTAATTATACTGTTAAATCTGTCAGGACACATAAATCCCGTTGGGCGTTAAAGGGTTAAAACATCGTCATTAATATAAATTCAATGAATTAAGATAACATTTTTATATATGGAAATCAATATTAAAGTATCCATTAAGTAATTTTTTATGCAGGGGTAAAAACTCACTCTCTGAGTCATCTGCGTTATTCCAATGGTGTTAATCTGTGTCTCGAAGCAGTTTCGTACAACGATACGTGATTTTAAATATATTTAATTTTTATTTTTTTGCTACTTTTTACACAAATAAAAATTCTGAATAAATTAACATATAATCTTTATAAAGTAAACTTCTTGTCCACATTTAGTCGAATGCAATTAAAATTTTTACCTACACAAAATACGTATATAAAGATTATACAAATAAGAATAAAAATCCATATTTCATTCTTATAATATACAGCTCACAAAAAAACCAGACACTTTTCGAAGTAAAAAAATTGGTGCTTTTAAAAATGATTGCATTTTTCTAATTCGTACTGAAAAATTCTACTCCTCGACGAAGTTGCACCCCCTAAAAGGGAGTCATGTTTCATACTCCATATTTAATAAATAAATATTTAAAATAAAACCTAACAACCATTCAACAAACAGATTTTAAGAACCATAACAGTCATGAGAGATTGAACTCGTACTGTCAGATAATCATAATTTAACTCAAAGCACGTATTTTATTTAATAAAAATGGTTAATCGTTTTTATTCTTACCTATATTATAAAACACAAAATTCGTCTAATCGTATATGGGTTTTATAAACAATCAAAACTGTATTACGTATAATACGAGATTTATATTGATTTAGTAGTAAAGTTCCTCCAAATGTATTTCCGATATATTGTTGTTGGTGAGATGTTCGAATTACTGTTCTTTGTTTGAGTGAAATGTGAATCGCATTTTCGATAAAAGTAAACATACTAAAACGAGTGTTCTTAAAAATATAGGAGATAGAAAGAGACAGAATGAACGAAATCATTCGAACAATATTTCATATTCATTTAATTATTTAACGTCCGAATTTTTATAATCGTAAAACATTTGACCTAAAAAATCTCATATTGTCACAAGGTTGCATAATAGGATGTAAACTTCAATTTTCTGTCCTTTATTAATATAAAATATTGTTGATTCTAAACACGCCTTTAGTATTGTCATGATATTGAAGTCGTGTTTTTGATTGTACTGAAATTACTGCCAGTAATAGTGTTTCTCTGTTTCACTTATGTTAGTATGCATATTTATCCTTTTCTGATGCAGTACTGGCAGTATTTTCAGTACAATTAAAAACACAGCCTGAAGCACGATTCAGTTTGACCAACAGATATTTAAAAGAAGTATTGAAACTTGGCAACCTTGCGATCGAGAATCTATAACGATAACAAAGATCCTTTAAGTTAACCGAACATCAAAAAGTTTTTCCAGCGCAACTCGCGATCCCGCCATTGTTTAGTGAATGGCAGTGTTGTCGGTGTAAGTTGTTACATTTTTATTAAAGTTGGCTTGATTGGAACTTAAAATTAATAAAATAAGTATGAATAATAATATATTATGTATTTCTGAAAATTTTATTTTAAAAATATAAAAATGCTTCTAATATTTTATTGAGAGACTGAGAGTGACTAACAAATAAGTTCGAATTGTTTTCTTGATAAATAACCTTAAATTTTTTTGCAGATTTAAAATTTACAATTCAACAACAACAACATAAGAAACAAAAACTGAACATGACAACAACAAAAAACTATGCATTGGTCGAATTTGAAGACGCTGAAGTTCAAATCGTTTTATCAAAGTGGATCATAGATAACAAGACTGTGTTATATCCAGATGAAATGGATCAGACGGCTTATTTCAAAGAAATTAAGAAATTAGCTGAACCTTCAGAAAATTGGACTGAATATCCTATTGTAGAAATTATCGGATATTATGGTGAGTATTAATTGAATATAAATTCCAAATTTGTAATATGTGTTTACAAGAATAACAAGAAATTAAATATTTATAATAAATCACTTATAGTGATAAAATCAAATTTAAAATATTTTTATTTTTAAAAAAATATGAATTTTGAATTCATTTTGTCACATTTCAATTTAAATTAGTTATTAATTACAATATTATAATATTTGTGTTAATTTATCCGCGTTGAAATAATTTTCTGAAACAAAAATTGAAAAAAATGAATAATTTTTTAAAAGTTTCAATCATGCATATTTTTCAGATTTTTTCAATTTTTTTTTTTTTTTGACAGCTGTTTGTTGACAAAAGATGAAAGAATTTAAAAAATATTGAAACAAATCCAATTTCGAATGTTTTTAAAATTTGTCTCATTTTTTCGTGAAAAGAGATTGCTGATAAAACATGAAAAAAAAACAAAATAAATAAGAAAAATTTACAAACATATAATAAGGACAAAAATTCGTATAAAAGTTTTAATTTATCAAGTTATTTTTAGATTGTTATAAACTTTTTCCGTGATAAACTTTGTTGATAAAATTTTAAAAAATGAAAACAATTGAAGAACATGCATAATTGAAATTTTTTCGTGATTTTAAATTTTCTCAATTGTTTATATTTTTTTCATCTTTTATCAACAAAGTTTTTTCAGGAAAAACGTTGAAAAAAATGTGAAAATCTTGCGAAATTGAAACTTTACAATGATTTTTAATTTTGTTTTAATAATTTTATTTTTTTCTGTCTATTATTATTTTTTTTTTTTTTTTTTTTTTAAATAGTATACTTCCAGTGAGGGCGCCACTGCGCCTGAGATTAAAACAGTATTTTTCATGGCATGAAAGCGCCAAGTATTCTGTATTTTTTTCAATTATTTTTAGATTTTTTTTATTTTTTAACAGCATAGTTATTTAATGAAAAACATTGACAGATTTTTAAAATCTTATAAAATTAAAATTTTTTTAATTTTTTTAGCAATTTTTCAAACTTTGTTAAATCTTTTTCAGTATTTTCTTTTCAGAAAATTTCTACATGGGTTTAAAATTATTCTGGTTTAAAAATCCATAATCAAATTTCTTAATAAATTCCAAATAAAAATTCTATTTACAAATCTTTATTATTCATTTTAATTGATTTCATAAATAAGTATCATTAATGTTATTTATATAAAAATATAAACAAAAATATGATGTAGATTTTATTCAATTGAGAATTGATCCGAGTTCAGCAAATTTCTAGTCTTATGTCTAGACTTATGAGCATTAATGTAGATATCGTGATAGTTGAATGGTTAAGGGGACGTCCCAGTAAAAAATGGGCAAAATCGATTAAAAAATGAAAAAAAAAAAAAAATGTTTACATAATTCGATAGATTGAACACTCTTCTTTCACGTAGTGAAATTCGTTTTTCGAAAATAAATTCATAAATAATATTTGAATTGAATGTAAAGTAACATGAATGCGAATGAATACAAGTTGCTAAATTTCAAACGCGTTTTTCTCGAATAAGTATTTTTCCAGTTTTTTCAACTTCAAAATGATATAAATGCCATAATTTTTTATGAATTTATAGTTATATTTTTTAAAAAAATGTTCGAGAGATCAAAGAGAACAAATTGTAAAGACAGATTTTTTATATTTATTAACAAAAAAAGTTGTGAAAAGTTAAATGAAAAAATGTCCTGATTTTCACCTCATTTCGATGTTTTTTTCATTAAAAAATTCATAACTTTTTTTGGTGATAAATATAAAAAATCTGTCTTTACAATTTGTTCTGCTTAATCTCTCAAATATTGAAAAAAAAATAGACTAATTTTATTAAAAAATTGCGGTAAATATATCTTGTTAAACATAACCTGTTTTTCAATAGTTATTAACAAATAACATAAACAACTCACTAATTTCGGTATTTTTTATACATGATCTTGATTATATTCACTATGAGACGTCTCCTTAACATAATGGACTTATTAACTGTATACCTTAAAATTGATTCTCAAATGTAGGGAATATTTTGTATTTTTTTTTCTATTTTCATAATTTACATATAAATAAAATTAATTAAATTTATTAATTTTTTCAATTAAAATTTATGAAAATTATTCTAAACATTTTCATATGAAATTTATTTATTAAATTATTAGCTTATAAATATTATTTAATTGAATAATTTGATGAAGATATAGTTTTAGTATAAATTTATAACTATATAGATATGCATACAGATGTCGTGTTTGCCAAGTGGTCAACTCACTTAACTCTAAACTATAGTTGAAGTTTGGATCGTATTCCAAATATATATGGGAAATATATTTTATGCTTTTTCGTATTTTAAATGTTTTAAAATAATTAAAATCGGTAAAAAATTATTTATTTATATAATTAAAATTATTAAAAAGTAATCAAAATTTTGTACGTAATCTCTCCCGAAATCTAATGCTAAAATCTGGTTGGGATCCGACTCAAATTTTGACTTGGTTTCCAATATAGGAGATTCTTCGGAGAATCTTGTAAGAAATATTCGCGAATCTACGTGTTTTCACCCTCTCCCTAATTTAAACGGAGATTCTATGGAGATTTTATGGGTGTGTTCTGTTCGGGATGTTTTATATAAATTTGTTCTATAGAAAAAAGGTGTTTTTTCAATTTCCTTTGTTTACAACACCGCTTGCAGATGTTGAGTATTTTACTGTTGTAAATAAAATATAGTATAGTCGTCAATTATTTCATTTTAGACAACAAATATAGTTTTTTTTAAATTATTTCTGGATGTTCTCAATACCTGCAAGTTTATTTGATGTGGATTGGTATACTTGTACAATTAATTACTTCAACTTATTTGTAAGGATAACTTGAAATAAATATTTCGAAACTCGTCAGTAATTATTTTTCAATTATTAAATTCAACATAATTTTTTGTAATATAGATGATCTATCAACTGCGATGAAGAAACTGAAAATTGCTTTGATGCATTCCGATGTTGATATTGACTCTGACAAGCAGAGGCAAACTAGAAAAGATAGAGCTAAAAAAAAAGTTTGTGATTCTTCTGAAAATGAACCAATGCCACGGAATGTTGTAGAAGATGTAGAAGATGATTTTGAGACCGGTCCTCCACGTCCACCAAAAGAATTTATACAGCAAAGTGAGTAAGAATCTAAATTTTCTTTGGAATCTCTAGTGATTCTGGTGAAATAACAGTGAAACTTATTTTGCATTTTAATAATATTAATTATTTTAATTTCCTAATTTTTCAAATTTTCTTTGTTCCTTAATCAAATTGTTCAAAATTCTCAAAAATTTATAATTTGTTTAAAATGTTAATTTAACATAAAATTTAAAATTGCAAACAATACTAACAAATACAATGAATTAGTTGAATCAAATTTCATTTTTCTGTTGCAGGATTGCCGACTTCCATAAGAAAACCTGCAAGTAAGTATGATCAAACAACGTAAAAAAAAAAAAACAACAAATAATATGCGAGTAAGTGAATTTCACTACTAACTGACTCAAACCTTAATAATTTTACTAAGTCATCTTATTCAAGAAATTGTAACGTATCGAGCATTGCACTTTTTTTGGTCCTCATCAGTGCGAAATCTATTTTATTTTAGTTTGTTTGATAGTTTTTGACCTGATAAACATCAAGTACAATGACTGAAACATTTTTGCATTTTCTTAAGTAAAATATGTTTGTATAATTAACAACATGATTTTTAAGTCATTTAGTTGCAAAATTCACTTAATTTTGCATATAATTAGTGAAACATTTATTACAAACTACACTGGTTAAGAATGCAATTCTATTAAATTATCTGGAAATGCAGCCCTGTAATGTCTAATTAGAGATATGATCCACTTATTTTATTTTGAGAATCATTTATTTAAAGATAAGTAATTTTAAATTTATTTATTTTGTTTAAGCTAAAACTTAATTTTTTTTTAAGATAATTCTAAGCATTTACCCAAAACTTTCTTGGCTAGGTTTAGTTTTAAGAATATTTTGTACGAAACCTTCGTGTGTTAAGTTGGGAATTTTGGGGACAAATTTCCATGGGCCAATGATATTCAAAATAAAAATCCTACAAGAATTATTCAATAGTTGAACTAACAATATTTTTTATATTTTAGATATTGTTACAAACCCCGCTGAAGAAGATATTGTTGTTAGTTTGGAACAAGAAGAAATTGGTATGGAATACTTTTCACTAATAACTATTTCTCACACAGTAGTTGAGGTCAAAAATCGAACCTTACCGAACTTTACCGACATTAATAATAAAAATAATATAAATCGTTTTTTGTACATAATTTATATTACCAAGAGAAATATAAAAATCTGGCCTTTGTTTGTTTTTAGAAATACAATTTTATATTTTTTAAATCCAAGCTAATAATTCTAGAAATTTGCTGTAAAAATAATTTCTCGTAAAAAACATTCTGTATTATACAGGTTTCAAACATCAAATATGTGCTTTTAAAATTCTATTTACAACGGTCGCCTAAAATAATGAACTTATGTTCATAATTTTAGAAGAATGTTTTGTACAAGAGCCAAATTTTCGTTTTTCCTTTGGTAATACAAAATCATGAGCCAGTGACATTTTACCTGGCTTGTTCAGAAGTTTAGAAATGGGGTACAATCATTGTCCCTAATATAGAAATTTTCGAGCATCTGTGTTTTCGATTTTTGTCATTGCCGATAACAATTGTAACAATAAGAAAAAATGAAATAGATTTTTTCTTTAGTTTGCAAAGAAAATCTTTTACGGTACCGGCGGAGCGACGAAATGGGGAACTGACGTCAAACTCGTGCTGTAAGACGGCACTCGTCCGTATAAGTTCCTCATTTTGCTACTTTGCCGGTGCTGTAAAACAACATAGATATAGATAGTACACTTTATTTGTGTTAAATTTAATACATAGCAACTGTACAGGATAAAACAACATATCAGCCTGGTGCGTAGTGGCGCCCTCTGACGTAATATACTATTCTGAAAATGCCATAACTGTTTCGAGATTTTCTACATTATTTCAGTATTCAGTATTTATTAATTAATAAATGTTTTTAAATTATAGAATCCGTGGATATGGACAATGATGTAATCGAACGTAGATCAGACAACTCTACAAAGAAAAAGTCAAAGGAGATATCGGTTAAACCATTTGTATTCATTAATTTATACTATTCTGAAAATGCCATAACTGTTTCGAGATTTTCTGCATTATTTCAGTATTCATTATTTATTAATTAAAAAATGTTTTTAAATTATAGAATCCGTGGATATGGACAATAATGTAATCGAACGTAGATCAGACAACCCTACAAAGAAAAAGTCAAAGGAGATGTCCGGTAAACCATTTGTATTCATTAATTTATACTATTATAGTATATTAGATAACAAGAACGGAAAGTTTTTAATTATTAGTGACAAACTTTTTTCCATTATTACGGACAATATTTTTTATAACAAGTGCAAGGAAAATTCTCACATTTTTCGACATATTTAAAAAGCGGAAAGTAGTACATTTTCCGCTCAAGGGCGGAAAGTTATGACTTTCCGCCCGCTACATTACTTTCTACCCTAGGGAGGAAATGAATTGCTTTCTGCCTTCTAAGTAGGGTAGAAAGCGAGTAATTTCCTTGCATCTGTTACAAAAAAATTATATAATTTTAAAATGTTTTATATGCAACATATGAAATGAAAATAACTTATACGTCAGAGCTAAATTAATTTCATCCAAATTAAACCAAAGCTTTACGTGACTAATCTAAACTCTTATTTAAAAAATGTATACTTTTTGTATGATTTCATTTAACAATATGTTATATTACACAAAAGGACGAGTAACGTATAGCATTCCTCCACAGATGATTAAAAATAACGTTCATGATAATTTTAAAAGCTTTTCCATCCCAATCTTAAAAACTTTTGACACTTATATGAAAATGGAATGAAATTATTGATAATTTTCACTACATACTTTTCTATTCAAATGAAATTATATCACACGTTATCATGCTAAGAACTCTATAAATTGCTTCAATCAATATTGTTCCATGCAACGAACACTCACATTTTTAATGTTTAAATCATATAATAGTGTTTAGCCGATTATTGCCTGCATTACATTTTTTCTGTGTGTATATCATATCCCATTAAAACATTTAAATTTCAGAATAAGGATAATATTTCACATCAATTTTGTATGACAATTTACTGTTTATAAACTTTCATTTACATCCAAACAAATAAAATTTCAAATGTAAAACCTATAATTGGAATAATATAATTTAAAATATACTACCAAAACGTGATGTCAGAATTCATGATTAAGTTTCTTAGAATAGTTTTGACAAATTGTTAATTTTTGTTAAAATTTTATTTAACTAATTGATAAAAACTTTAAAAAATTGTTTCTACGAATAAATATTATACAATAAATAATTTTTAAATTTAAATATATCCAAGGACATAATAAAGAAAAATTCAGAATTTTTCAAATTACTTTATATTATCAAGAAGTTCGGAAGAACTTCGACGGCAAGAGTGCGCAGCCGAGAAGTTTCGTCTCGATTTAATAACTTTATGATAATAACTAACATGTTGACATGAATTGAAACATGATTTTAAAAAAAGACTTAGGTCACATTTTACATGATTTAAGAATTTATACACTATCGGAAAGAAAAAATCAGCACCCTATGCTGAAGCAAAAATTTGTCATTTTTTAAAATCTTGTAACTTTTTAAATTTTTACTCTAAAAGAACGAATTTTTTTTTAAATTAAAGGTTGAACCTTCAGCTTTAAGGTGCTTTAGGCAGATTTTATTTCTACTGACATTTTCCATCCCTACCACCCCCTTTTGTGAATAAACCTGAAAATGCATGATAAATTTCAAACAGTCGTAACTTCCTTAAAATTCATCGTAATAACATGAATTTTTTTTTGAAAAT
>JABFPH010000060.1:0-13156 GCA_022817485.1 Elgonia sp. ZL-2020 | reverse complement strand
TTAGATGTATTGAAAATATTTGGATTTTTGTTATATTTTTCACACATTCATACCCATCAACTTTTACACAAATATATAATTTTTTGAATGACCTATTTCATTGGTCTATGGTTACAAAGAACCATTTTTCAAATATTTATGATTTTTTGGTCGTTCATTGTTCTAATTGCCTATTTTTCATAAAAATTCATACTTAGACGTTTCTTGGATCATTACATTGTAAATCTTATATAACATTTTTGAAATATACAATGGTCGATCCAATACGGAGGACAAAAATGTAGAAAGTACATAGTTTTGCATGAAATTTTGTGCATGAGGGTACCTTGGGTCTCTGATTACTAATCTCAATTAAAATTATCAAAATGTAAAGTGGTTGATCCTATATAGAAGATAAAAGGTTGAAAAATACATATTTTTATTAAATTTGGTATATAAATGTATTTCGTCAATAATTTAAAGATGTCTTTTGGAAACATCATTAATGAATCAATATTGAATCAATATTTTTGATTTTAAATATCATTTTATTGATTCAATATTAATTTATTATTCCGAAGTTATTTGATCGATATCGAATCAAAATGTGAATGTCCTTTGAATTTATATTGAATTGATATTGACAACTTTTTATTAAATAAATACTGAATCGAAATTTAATCAACATTGACTATTTGTGAGTTTCATTCTTTTAAAAGTTTATGATTATGATGATATTAAGATTTTTAATCTTAATCTTCAATCAAGATTCATGCCATGTTCAGTGGAAACTCATAAAATCGTAAAATTGCAAGAGTTCTTTAAAATTAAAATAACTCAACTATAAATGATTTAAAAGAAATTAATTTTTATAAAATTATTCAGAAAAATTCGAACTTTAATAATTTGTTAAGAAATTTAGCAAAGGTAAAATTAACGTATTTTAGGTTGTTTGGGGGGGGGGTAACATAAATCTAATGTAGCCTTTATTATTCTAAAGCTTAAAATTTGTCCTAACTACAAACAAAATTTCATTTAAATCCGATAGCAAATAAAAAAGTTATAATGGTTTAACTCATCTGTACAACGTAACGAATCATCTATAGGTGAGTTTTATGTCATTGTATTAGAGCATCTATTGTCTTATTTCAATACATAACTGTAAAATATTGCTCTCACTTGTTTTGATAGCTGTTCACGTATTCAGGTTAGTCTTTACACTGAGAAAAAAATACGGCAAATTCTACTTGACGGACAAAGTTAAAACAGCTTTGTTGAAGACAGATATATGTAAACATTCAAAACAGAAAAAGATAAACACAATTATTCCCTTCTTTTTCCAATTCCAATGTTTTCAATAGGTTATCCTTCATAAAGCAGTTGTAGCCTTACTTGTCAAGTAGAATTTACCGTATTTTTCTCTCAGTGTACATATAATGTGTTAATATGTAGTAACTTGCAAACCCAATCTGGATGGCACATTTTTTCCGCCAGTGTATAGTGAATTTAATAAAAATATGCATTTTTCAACATTTTATCTGCTATATTGGATCAATCATTTTACATTTTGATAATTTTAATTGAGATTAGATTACCCAAGGTATCCTCATTAATCAAATTTCATGAAAAACAATGCACTTTTTAAATTTTTGTTCACCATATTGCATCGGCCATTATAAATTTTAAAAATAAGGTATCGGATTCATATTCAATGACTCAAGAAACCTCTAAGTTTAAATTTTCATGAAAAATAGGCGATTAGAACAATGTATGGACCGAAAAATCATAATATACCGAAAAATCATAATACGAAAAAAAAAGCCACCCTGGGTACGGCAAAAAATTGTCAATTTTTAAACCATTATAACTTTGTTTATACCTATCGTATCGACTTGTACTTTTTTTTAAATTCAAGATTGAACTTTCAGCTTCAAGATGCATGTACTCAAATTTCATTTTTATTAACTTTTCTAGATGGCGCCACGAGAAAACCAAAGTCCTATTTTGGTAGTAAAAATTTAGTAACTTTGCAGACGTCTGTGGCATTGTAAAAGAAAAATATCGAAATTCTGTTTATAAGGTTTTGTAGATTATTTAATTATCTACAAAATAAAAAAAATACAAGTCATTACATTGATTTTTGACCGAGTTACATGACTTTGAAATAAGCTCTGCATTTGATAAGAATCATGAGCGTTTTCGGGGTTTATCATCGCACCGCCGACAATAGCGTTACCCAATATGTACCACGAGGAGGTCTTCGATCTGCTTTTGAACACACAATTGCACACAAACACTCTCTCACACACACATAAACAGGGGAGATGCAAAATCACCTATTTTCTAAATGTCGCCATGAGAAAACTAAAGCCCTTTTTTGATAGGAAAAATGTAGTATATTTGCAAACATCTACGGCATTGTACATGTAAATTATTAAAATTCTATTTATAAGGTCTTGTAGAATAATCAATTATCTACAAAATAAAAAAAAATATAAGTCATTACATTGGTTTTTCACTAAGTTATATGACTTTGAAGTAAGCTCTGCATGTGATGAAAATCAAGACCGTTTTTGAGATTAGTCATCTCATTGCCGACATTAGTTTTACCCAATGTGCACCACGGGGAGGTGTTTTTGCACTTCTACTTATGTGTGTGTGAGAGAGTGTGTGTGGACTATTGTGTGTTTGTACATATTGGGTAACGATAATGTCGGCCGTAAGATGATAAACCCCAAAAACGCTCTTGATTCTCATCAAATGCAGAACTTATTTCAAAGTCATGTAAGTCGGTCAAAAATCAATGTAATGACTTGTATTTTTTTTATTTTGTAGATAATTGAATAATCTCCAAAACCTCATAAACAGAATTTCGATATTTTTCTTTTACAATGCCACAGACGTCTGCAAAGTTACTAAATTATTACTACCAAAATAGGACTTTGGTTTTCTCGTGGCGCCATCTAGAAAAGTTAATAGAAATGAAATTTGAGTACATGCATCTTAAAGTTGAAAGTTCAATCTTGAATTTAAAAAAAAGTACAAGTCGATACGATGGGTATTAACAAAGTTATAATGGTTAAAAAAATTGACAATTTTTTGCCGTACCCAAGGTGGCTTTTTTTTCTGTTCGCAGTGTATTTCATAGAAGATTTTTTCTCATCAAAATCAAAAACTTCAATTTTAGCACTCAGCAGGCAAAACAAAAGATTTGTTCTACCCACCTTAATATATACCCGTATGAATTAATATTAATTATATGAAATAAGAAGTCTAAAATATATGGAGTGTGCAAAATGTTCCGAGATGGTCAAATATCATGAGAAATACGTATCTAAGCAACAAATAAAAAAATACATGCTAAAAATGTTAAAAAAAACTATCCAAAATACTAAACTTGATCCAATAAACCCACCCCAGGGGACGAAGCGAGGGGCAACTTTGAAATCTTAAATGGGAACCCCATTTTTTTATTGTACATTTGGATTTTACGTGAACAACTAGATCATTTTGTTTTGGAACATTTTATTTACTTTTACCTCTATCAAATGTTATACACATTTGAAGATGTTATTCAATCGCATTAGATAAAAAGCAAAAGTTAACCCCTTGTAGAAATAAAACTCTGAAAAAAACTCTGAGAAACTTTGAGAAACTCTCTCGTTGTTTTTCTAAGTTTTTTACAGTTGTATTTTTAAAAGCGCTTTTTTAAAAATACAAGTCTGAAAAATTCTGAAAATTACTGAGAAACTCTGCAAATGTCTCAAACGAGAGAGTTTCTCAGAGTTTTTTTCAGAATTTTTTCACAGTTTTTTCAGAGTTTCATTTCTAAAAGGGACTAGATGAAAAAGCGTGTATATAAAGTTAAGTTTAAGATGTATAATATGATTTTTATTAATGTATACCTCGTAGTAAGGCCAAGTAATTGGAGCACTTCCGCTTCTCTTATTATTATCGCAAATTTTTTTATAATGCCTTTTTAAGGCAGTCATTTTATTATTACACTTTTTTCCTGATATAGTGTAACCTTTTTTAGCAAAATCGTTGCTAATTATGTCCCAAAATTTGGTGACCGATTGTGTATGTATGCGCCCTGAAAAGGGCGGATTGTGGTTTCCAGGAACTTCGAACAAAGGTTGCCGTGTAACACGGAAAAACCGACACCAAAATTCACACAAAATAAGGTCTACTTTTATTTACCGAACACAATTATATACAAAGGTGATTAACAACGTGTTTTCATAAACGCATAACGTCGTCGTGATCAACGCGGCGCGAATCGGAAGAAGCCAATACGGACGAGTGGTTTCCGATTGATCACGGCGGCGGGTCGACTTGGGGGGAACTAACTTTGATTGAGACGCGGAACATCGATTCTTCTATCGATCCCCGCAGGCCGCGGAGGGGGGCCGTAATTAAATTAGTAAAATCGCGGCAAAGCGCATGATTAGCGGCGCGCGTCGAGACGCTCGTCAGGAGCGTACGAACGCATCGCTAGACATACCGCCCCCCTTGCGGCTTCGAAAGAAGCGCAAAGAAAATATAAAGGACAGTAAGGTACAGTATGTAGAAAACAGAAAAGTAATAGCGTCGTGACTCTTATGACAAAAAATCTTACAACAAAATAATTTTTAAGAACTACATGCTTAAGACTAGGTCAGTCGTGCGGTTGATCGTCAACAGGCAAAATCGCAATCTTGCTGATAGGACGATCGTAAGTACATTTAGCGGTGCGTACCGTGACCTTACGCACAAGGTCATCAGGACCACGAGAGCAGGCGATTACACGAGCGATAGGCCACTTCGCAGGTGGCATGTTCGGTAAGCGCAAGAGGGCGAGCTGGCCAACTCGAACATTCGACGCGGGTGTACGCCATTTAGATCGATGCTGCAATGACCGGACGTAATCTTCGGACCACGCTTGCCAAAACCGATCACGGATTTGTTGGAAGAGTTTCCATCGAGGTCGCGTCGACATAGTAGTACCGTCAGTCGAAGGTTCAGTCACTGAGCTGATAGGACCGCCTATCAAAAAATGGGCAGGTGTGAGAACCTGAAGGTCTTCGGGATTGTCCGAAAGAGCCATGAGGGGGCGCGAGTTCAAAACCGCTTCGATCTCACAGAGTAGCGTGGTTAACTCTTCGAAGGTCGGCTTTTGATTGAGCAAGACCCGTTTCAAATGGTATTTGACGCTCCGCACTCCGGCCTCCCACAATCCTCCGAAGTGCGGGGCAGCTGGCGGCATAAAATGCCAGGAAGTACCATCCTGAGCCAACAACGAGAGCAACTCGGGCGAGCGAGTGGCAGCGCGATAAGCTCGAACAAGCTCGGTGTTAGCACCGACGAAGGTGGTGCCACAGTCGCTGTACATATCGCGTGGAGGTCCACGTCGCGCCGCGAATCGTTTGAAGGCTGCGATGAAAGTCTTCGACGAGTAATCGGACACGAGTTCGAGGTGCAAGGCTTTGACTGATAGGCAGACAAAGATGCAAATGTAGGCGCTATGGGCTTTGTATCCACGGCCTTTCGCGAGTCGCACCTGAATCGGACCGGCATAATCAACGCCACACCGGGCAAACGGACGTTCAGCACGAAGCACGCGTGTTGAGGGGAGTTGACCCATGAGTTGGGTCGCAACTTCCGCTTTGAGGCGAGCACAGACAATACAGTGAAAAATCACGGAGCGGATCAATTTTTTCGCCTGCAAAACCCACACGGTGTCGCGCAGCTTGCGTAGCGTGAGTGTAACAGATCCGTGAAGACACCGAGAGTGGGCATCGCGGATCATCATTCGTACAACCGGATGGTTGCGGAGAATGATCGGGTGAGCTCCGTCATAATTTAATGACGCCATTTGAAGCCGGCCTCCGACCCGAAGCAATCCCGTTTCGTCGACGTAAGGGTTCAGAGAAGCCAAGGGGCTTTGTCGGGCGACTGTGGGGTTAGTGGTCAGCTGTTTAATTTCATCTGGAAACTGAACAGACTGAAGCCACCTATACCAGATCAGTGAGGCGGCTTTTAATTCGTTCGCATCGG
Organism: Elgonia sp. ZL-2020; assembly: GCA_022817485.1. Classification (NCBI taxonomy): domain Eukaryota; kingdom Metazoa; phylum Arthropoda; class Insecta; order Hymenoptera; family Scelionidae; genus Elgonia; species Elgonia sp. ZL-2020. The sequence goes on along the minus strand of JABFPH010000060.1, from coordinate 7,141 downwards.
GCACGGTAATGGAGCGCGAGATATTGGAACCAGGAGCGGGGCTCCGAATAGGTATCCAGCGGCGTACCCAGGCGGTAACACGCAGCAGCCGGCGCCAACTAGAGACTCGTTCCGATAGGCGAGTTAGTGTATCATTGATTTCGATACAGCTTACGTGAGTCGCGGTTATGGTATCGGAAAGGGCCTGATACGAGACTGGTGTTCGCGTTTGGGGCCAGAACGACGGAGCCGAAGCTAACCAGGGTGGCCCATGCCACCACAGCGTTGATTGAGCGAGTTCAGTGGCGGTAGTGCCGCGCGAAGCCGGATCTGCAGGGTTCTGAGTTGAAGTTACGTGCCGCCATTGAGCATCTGGAAGTAGTGTATGTATTTTCGAGACCCGATTGGCGACAAAGGTGTCCCAACGACTCGGATGCTGAGACAGCCAACTTAGCACAATAGTGGCGTCTGTCCAGCAATAAACTGGTGCTTGAGCGAGAAACGTGATATCGCGTATGAGATTAATGATGAGTTCGGCTAGTAATGTAGCGGCTAAGAGCTCGAGTTGCGGGATCGTCCGTCGTTTAATTGGTGCTACCTTCGTCTTGCACTGTAACAAGGATACCGTTACATTACCTGACACTGTAGAAGATCGAACATACACTACAGCTGCGTAAGCTTGCTCGGATGCGTCCGCGAAACCGAGTACTTCGACCGAACAAGAATCGGACTTAGTGCCGACCCAACGCGGTATAGTAATATAATCTAGGTTAGGAAGATCATCTCGGAAGCGAACCCAATGCTCGAGCACGGGTTCTGGTACTGGCTCGTCCCAGTCAACTTTAGAGAGCCAAAGCGACTGAAGTAGCATCTTTGCTCGAATAACGACAGGACCAACCCATCCCAACGGGTCGTAGAGCTTCGCGATCGTCGAGAGTAGAGATCGTTTCGTCGGGACCACGGCTGGTTCAGGATTGAAGCGGAATCGGAAGGTGTCATCGAGGGGGGACCAGACGATACCCAGCACCTTGATTCCGTCAGCTTCAGTTAACAATTTTTCGCATGCGAGACCGTGATCGGTGGGATCAATGTCGCGCAAGAGTTCCTCCGAGTTGCTAGCCCATTTCCGTAGGCGGAAACGACCACGATTCAACAGGGCAACGAGTTGGTCACGGATTTCGCGGGCAGAACTAACGTCGTCGGCTCCGAATAGACAGTCGTCTACATAAAGACCGGTTTGCATGACTTGCGCGGCGATAGGGTAATCATGACCTTCGTCGTCAACCAGCTGTTGAAGAACCCGGAGCGCTAGGAATGGGGCGCAATTGACACCGAAGGTTACCGTGTTGAGCTCATATGATTGTGGCGCGCTCGCGGTGTCATAACGCCAGAGTATACGCTGGTAATCACGATCGCGAGGATCGACCCAGATTTGTCGGTACATTTGCGCGATATCCGCTGAATAAATGAATCGAAAGGCGCGCCAGCGGGTTAGTACGGTCGACAAGTCTGCCTGCAATTTGCGGCCTACGAGTAAGCAGTCGTTCAGGGATCGCGTGTTGGTGGTAGCGCATGAGGCGTTGAAAACAACGCGTAGCTTCGTGGTAGTGCTACTTTCCTTCATAACGCCATGATGAGGAAGATAAACCACCGGGTTGGTAGCCGCTTGGGGACATGAGACCGGGCTCATATGCGCTTGCGCTTCGTAATCTCGCATGAACTCGGAGTAAGCTGCCGAAGTGGCATCGGTGCGTTCCAGTCGGCGTTCTAGCGAGAGCAGAGCACGCGAAGCGATTCCGAAGGAATCACCGATTTGAGGTGGGGTTTCACGTAAGGGCAATCTGACTATGTAGCGCCCATCAGTGTCGCGAGAATGGGTATTTCGAAAATGCATTTCGCTCTCAGCTTCCGCAGGGTCAAGTGGTTTAACTTGAGGGAGCTCTTCGATCTCCCAAAACCGACGCAGGTCTGCTTGGAGGTCACGTAGCTCGTGGCACAGCATTGAGACGGTGTGCTGTGGCGCCACACGCGGAGGCTGAGACGTCCAGCCGGACAAAACCCACCCGAACAGGGTTCGTTGCGCGATAGGTTGGCCTTCTGCTCCTTTAACGAGGCCATCGAGGATCAGGGATCCGTAAAGATCGGCTCCGAGCAGAAGTTGAATGGGAGTTGAGCTCCCAGGGTCGTCATCAGCAAGGGGTAATCCGTGCAAGTGAGGCCAGGCGGCAACATTGCATTGCTTTGACGGTAAATAAGACGTTAAGGAACGTAGAACTAAGGCGTTCGTTAGTAGGACATTTGAATCCTGGCTCACAGGACTGATCTGAATAGCGGCGGCATGGCGGACGGTGCTCGTACGGGTACCTCCTATTCCAGTGATCACAGTGCGAACAGGAGAGCGAGTGGCTCGTAATGCCTGAACCAACGATTCACTTACTAGCGACCAAGTGGATCCTTGGTCTATCAACGCGCGGACTTTCAGAGAGCGTCCATTATCGGCGCGAACTATGACATAGGCGGTCGCAAGTAAGACGCGGGAGGAATGGACCGCGGTTGGTGTACACTGGTGAGACGAGACGTTCGAAACTTGGCCAGCGTTATCAGCGAGGTTGCTGTCGGCGGATACAGTAGCCCTCGACTCTGTTGCCGGCGACGGGGCCGCAGAGCTTCGGTGTAGGAGCGAATGGTGTTTCGACTTACACGAAGAACAAACGAATTTGCTAGGACAATCCGCGAATTTGTGTTGACCTAGACAATTTGTACATAAATGATATTTCTTCACGATTTCGTGACGTTTAGATACGTCCAGCTCTTTAAATTTGGCACATCTGAAAATAGGATGATTAGTAGAACACATGGGGCACCTTCGACTATTAGTATCCGTCGTATGAGACTGAACTTGAGTCACGTTCGCAGCGAGACGGGACCTTGAGGTGACAGTCGGCACGGCAGTAGTCTTGGATCCAGTGCTGGAGGTTGGAAGCGCCTCCAATGCGCGTGCTCGATTCGCTAGAAATTTAGAAAAATCATCGAATTTTGGATAATCATTGTCAGCTGATATGCTGAGTTCCCACGCTTTTCGGGACACGGGATCCAATTTTTTAACCATAAGAAAAACGAGAAGATCGCTCCAGTGTTCGGTTGGACGGGCCAAAGCTCTCAGCGCGGCGAGAGATTTAGCAGACCTATCATGAAGCAGCTGGAGATCTGCAGCGGATTCCTTAGTTATAGACGGACAATCTAATAGTTCATGTAAATGAGCATGGACAACACAACGTCGATTGGCATAACGTGACTCAAGAACGTCCCACGCGACCTGAAAATTAGCGTTAGTAATCGACAAATGTTTAATTAAATTTAAGGCGTCACCTTCAAGAGACGATCGTAAATAATGAAAACGTTCAAGGTTTGTAAGACCGTTGTCATTTAAAACCAAAGTAGAAAAAAAGTCTTTGAAAGTGTCCCATTCGGCGTACGAACCTTTAAACCGTGGCAGCTCGATGCGAGGCAACCGTAACGTAGAGCGCACGTTGCTATGATCAACGGCGGTAGACGCTGCAGCGTCCTGAAAGAGACCACGAGTAGGCGATGACGTTGCTGGCGTTGCGAGGCGCAATCGAGCTTCGATGTCTCCGAGAATATCGAGGACAGTAACCTCGAGGAAGGCAAACAGGTCTTCTGTGAAGTAGCGATGTTTCATATCTTCGTCCTGGGCGGTAAAGGTTAGCTCAGTATGAGCGTCGCCACATTGTGACCAGAGGGTCTTGATGTAGTCTCGTCGAACTTCCAATCTAGCGAGCGAAATGTCAGCATTATCGTTGATAGATTTAATGGCTCGCTCGATGCTATCAAAGCGTCTGAGTTGAGCGATCAGCACCGTACTCAGATTCTCGCCTTCTGAAAGAGCCATTTGGATAGCAGTTTCAGTGGATGTGGTAGTTCGTTCGGAGAGTGAATCGGATGTCAATTGTAAGGGCTCGTCTAGCTGACTGGGATCTGACATCAGTCGTTGTCAGATGAACACCGTCGTCCAGATTAACTTGCAAGGGGCAGTGGCTAATATGACGATCGGTGAGTGCCTGTATGCGGGCAACCCGTCGTGCACGAGCGCAATATTATAGTGACAGCTATATATGTGACGATGTTAAAGTCGGCTGGAAATCATGAAAAACTCTGCTTTGCTTGTACGAATATAAGAACCGTTAATTTTCTAAGGCTTTATGTACGACGAGAAATTGTCCTTCTTCATCGGCAAACAGCACGTCCAGGTGTATGCTGTTTTTCAGCGGTGAGCTCGAGGGAGCAGCCGTTCTCGAGATACCGCTCAGACTTGGAGAGGCTGCGTTGAGCGAGAGCGTCTTTCTCGAGAGTAGTGGTGCGGGGAATACGTAGCTCGATCCGTGAGGCCGTCGGCGGGGCGAGACCCGAGTAGAGAGGGACCAACGTGACTCGAGCAGAGAGGCAGCCGGCGGGGCGAGACTCTAGAGGAGAGGGAACTCGGCGCGGCGAGCAGGGGGCTCAGCTCTCGTGACGTATGTGGATGAACAAAATGGCGATGGAGATCCCCTTTTCCAACAAGACGTAATGGCGACGTATGAAACCACGTGTGTGGCGGTCAAAATACACGATCGATTCGCCAGTTGAATCGATGTTTGTTTTAATGAATTTCAGGACTTACAGGACCGGCACGAGAAAGGCTGCGAGCGGCAGAAGTTCAAGATGTCGGCACGTGGTCGTCCGGAACAAGTGGTTCAAACGATACGAAAAAAAACTCCGTAAATTTTACAGGCAATCACTTAATCGTCCGATTGATCCTGGCAGGATCGCCAAAATGTTTATGTATGCGCCCTGAAAAGGGCGGATTGTGGTTTCCAGGAACTTCGAACAAAGGTTGCCGTGTAACACGGAAAAACCGACACCAAAATTCACACAAAATAAGGTCTACTTTTATTTACCGAACACAATTATATACAAAGGTGATTAACAACGTGTTTTCATAAACGCATAACGTCGTCGTGATCAACGCGGCGCGAATCGGAAGAAGCCAATACGGACGAGTGGTTTCCGATTGATCACGGCGGCGGGTCGACTTGGGGGGAACTAACTTTGATTGAGACGCGGAACATCGATTCTTTTATCGATCCCCGCAGGCCGCGGAGGGGGGCCGTAATTAAATTAGTAAAATCGCGGCAAAGCGCATGATTAGCGGCGCGCGTCGAGACGCTCGTCAGGAGCGTACGAACGCATCGCTAGACAAAATCAAAATAAAATAATTTCATTACATTTATTCCCCTTCAAAGATATTTGATTAAAACATCAAATATCTTTGATTTTTGTTCATCTTTTTATGAACGTCAATTTGAAAATATGTTTGGTTCGTATATGACGCAAATAGAAAACCTTAGAGATAGGTGTTATCAACCCCATAATCAAGATGAAAAGAGGTAATCCCAAATTTGATAACCCATGATTAAGGTGCCTCCTGAATAAAGCAAAAAAGAGGACCCTTAATCAGTTTACCAACCGACGATACATCTCATGAAAAGCATATACGTACTATTGTAAAGTACAATAGATACCATCAATCATAAATGGAATAAGATATTTATACATCTAAAGATTATGACAGAGTATTATATTTTTTTAAGTTTGTTTGATTATAAATTCCTTGTTCAATTGGCGGATCATCTAGTGTTACAAGTCTATAAGCATTATTTCCCAAACATTGTTCAATTTTAAATGGACCTTTATATAAATGAAAGAACTTGGCAATTACTCGATCATTCGCATTCGATAAATGAGGTACTCTCAATAATACGCGATCACCAACATTAAAATAATTAGCAGAAATTACATTTTTTTGGCATTTAGCACGATGATCGAAGGCTCTTTGTAATTGTTTGTTAGCTAATACTTTAATTTCCTCATGAGATTTCAGAGAACTTTCAGGAAAATTCACTAATGATAAAATCTCATGTTTTGGTGTTGTTCCAAAATGAACCTCCATGGGAGTAAATCCCGTACTCGAATGTGTTGTTACGTTCATGAGACGTTCTATACATGGAAGATAATATGACCATTTAGTATGTTGTGTTGCGCAAAATAAACGAAAGAACTTTCCCAACTCTCTCATGATCATTTCCGATGGATTGCTCTGAGGATGGCGGATCGACGAGAAAACAACCTGAATATCCAGTGCAGTCAAATCCTTTTTCCATTTATTTGCCGTGAACTGTGAGCCATGATCCGATAATATGCGCTTTGGTTTCCCAATATTAAGAATATAATCTTGTGTAATTTTTCTCAGAGTAGCGAGAGTAGTAATTTTCTTCAGTGCATAAAGTTTAACTAACTTGGAATACACGTCAAGACATACAAGAATATATTTAACTCCTCCACGAGATATAGGAAGTGGTCCATAAAAATCAACTGCAAGTGAATCATTTGGTTCCTGAGATTTAACACAAAAATATTTCCCTTCCAGATTTCGATTAGGGTGTTTTGCTCGTTGACACAAATCGCAAGATAAGACAATTCGTTTAATTAATTTATTCAAATTAGAAAAGTAATAGTACTGTCTTATGTGAGATAAGGTTTTATATACACCAGGATGACCAAGCTTTTCATGTACCAACAGGATGAGTTCCCTGCTAAGAGTATCAGGAATATAAAGCTGCCATGTACTTTCACTAGAATTCTTATGAAATAATAAATCCTCTTTAATACAAAAGTATTCATTTGAGTTATCTTTCATGTTTTCAAAAATTTTGTTACATTTTGTATCTAGATGCTGTTGATTCCGTAATTTTGTAACAAAATTTTTATACTCTTTATCGACTTTAATATAATTCAAATAAGTTTCTCCTACATTATCCGATTCATCGCAACAAATAGAACTCAACTGTGCAATAATTACATGTCTTTCCTCTTGATTCTCGAATTTTTTCTCAGGATTTCGACTGAAAAAATCAGCAACATAATTTTCTTTTCCTGGACAATGTTTAATTACAAATGAAAATTGGAATTAAACGAGGATTCAGAAAATCAGTTTTGTTCAAGAAAATTAACGATTTATGGTCAGTGACAATATCAAACTCTATACCATAAAGATATGTACGAAATTTAATTAATGAGTAAACTATAGCCAAGAGTTCTTGTTCTG
>JABFPH010000059.1:0-13166 GCA_022817485.1 Elgonia sp. ZL-2020 | reverse complement strand
TGATCCAGGAAAAGAGGTTTTGAAACTTTTTTCACAGATTCGACAAAAAACGTAAAACTACGATTTTCCCAACTAGTGAGTGTGAGAAAAGTATCGTGTTCTACTCGTGTTTCTTCTATTCCCACTGACACTCGTTGAACAATATACTATTATTTAGTTAAAAATAAGATCCAGTTAATTGTATTCATCTCGTCGAGACGATTTGAATGGTATAAATGACATCTTTACTTTTTTTCGAAAATTGTTATCGATTTTGGCTGTTCAAAACCCAGGAAAAGTGATTTTGAAAATTTTTTTTACAGATATGACAAAAAACGTAAAATTATGGTTTTTTAGTTGAAAATAAGACCCAGTTAGATGTATTCGTCTCGTCGAGACGATTCGAATGGTATATATGACATTTTGAATTTTTTTATTATTATTATTATTATCATTATTATAATTACTATTATTTATCATTATTAATATTTATTATAATCATCATCATTAAATGAATTACAAATTAAAAATAAGGTGGCTAATTGATATCACGATTACCAGTACAGATGCATCACGATCACTAATGCAAACTAGGAAAACAGTCACGATCACCAGTACATGAGGTATATGTCATAATTATTTCTCCATAACTTATCCATGTAAAGTTTTTAATTAACTCAAATGCCACGTTATCATTCCTTAATATCTAATGAAACTTTAATATGCATTTTTATCGAAATATATGTCTAAAAATAATCGCTGGACTGCTTTGAATGCAACACACCACCGTTAAACTCACGATCACCGATACATCCACCTTAATATTTTGTATGATTATGATCGTTTTGTATGATCATCATAAACACAACAAAACTTGAAGAGTTTTATTATTTAGAATCGCCGAGGCGACATTTTTGTCGCTTTTTAGATTTTAAACTGTCACTAAAAATATATCATTTAACCCAACTGAATAAAGTTTCATCACTTTTTTCTAAACTTTATAACAATAAATTTAGTTCTAGATAAACTTTCTCATTTTCTTAAAAACTTATCTTAAAACCATTTATAAACATTTATTTACTGTATAATTCACGGTAATTCCAGTGTTATGGACCGGTACCTCCGGCACGCACGTTGGACTACAAATAACAAATTTATATGTATGGGGCGCGTATCTTTTTGATATTCAAAATGGTTAAACGTAGGTTGTGCTATTAAAATATTAAAATTTTACTATTTCAAATTGTTTTCATCGTGATTAAGCAATCTCATTTTCTTATCAAATTAACAGAATCCGGTTTTTTATAAGAAATGTAGAAGTACGTTTTGTAGATAAAATAAATGAAATTAAAAGTCATGAAAATTTTAAACTCATAAGCGTAAAATATTCGAACAATTTTTTAGTTTGACATAGTGTTGAGATTTAATTACTAAATTTAGTAAAATTATTATAAAATAAATTATACTTCGAATTTTTTTACATTTTTAAACTTTACAAAAATTAATTTTTAAGTGTCGGAAGTATCATTACGATTGAATTAAACGAGACTTGTAAGTATCATAAACAATATAATCTTTATTAATGCAGCAAAATAATAGAAGTTATCCTTGTACTGAAGCACTAATAGTGCTTTCGCACTGTTAATATGACGGGCGATAAAAAACGAGTGTTCTTAAATTGCCTAGTGTTTGTGTTAAAACACTGGAAAAATGCCATTTTTCCAATGTGTGTATTGAATTAATTGACTTTTTATTTTGCCATGATAAAACATTAAACTACTGGACTACACATACCGTCTAAACTTCTTTGCATATTAATATCACCTCCGTTTGTAATATTGTCAATGGATGATGAGGATGATGATATGGATATTGAATCCCTTTGCGAATCAGTTTCATTTTCTGTTATAAAAGAATATGTTATGTAATTTATAAATAATTAGTAATATAATTGGTAACACTAATATATATAATATAAATCATTCAAAATATTTTAAACGTACTCTTAAAAGTACCATCATAAGAAAAGATGAAGAGTGCTGACAGAAATATTATCTATATTTTCTCTAAGTGACGTTTTTTTATTTGTTTGCGCTAATTTCTGTTAATATAAATTCTCTAAAGATTTGCACTGAATTTCTTAAAACATGTTTAAAAATTAAATAATTTTAATTTTTAGCAGATATCAGAGCTTTTCTGAAACTTCTCAATGAAAAGTGTTACATGGAGAGAAATAGATAGTTGATTTAACTATAAGATGGTTAATTTTGCTATCTAAATAGTAAACTGAACAATTCATATAGTAAAAAAAAACTATCCAGCTAGTTATTATAACTGTATTATTTTAACTATATAGTTAAAATAATTAACTGGATAGTTCATTTTACTATATGAATTGTTCACTTTACTATTTAGATAGTAAATTAACCATCTAATAGTTAAATCAGCTATCTATTTCTCTCAATGTAACTCTTTGAAAAATTTCATAACAGCTCTGATATATGCTGAAAATTTAAATTATTTACTTTTTAAAGAAATCTTAGATACTTGTAGAGGAATTATATTAACACAAAATTAGTGCAAACAAATAAAAATTGTTATTTAGAGAAAATATAGATAATTTTTCCGTCAGCACTCTTCATCTAACGTACTGCAGTTCATTCTGCTTAACAATTCTGTCGTTATATGCAATAATGGGACATACGCTTTGTCGTGGCTATGGCGTATGTCCCATTATTGCATATAACGACAGAATTATAATAGGGAGATCATCATACACGCAATGTTAAATCAACGATGATTCAACCATCGTGGTGCGTTAGGGTATCTATTTTTTTCAGTGTGCTTCTACTGTTATTAACATATTTTGTGATTACCTTCAGTATCTACTGAATTGTCATCATCAAAATTATTTCCTCTGAAAAATCGTCGTATCCTATATAAAGATGCTCGTGACAGACCTGCAAACCATCTGTTTTCACGATTTTCTTCTTCACGTCCTTCTTCGTTCTCCATTACAGGAAAAAAATAAAGAATTATGTAAAAAGAAACAATATTCTAATAAAACATTGTATTGATTATTTTTGTGACAAATTAAAAAACAATAGAATGTTGTATTTATTTAATAGAATAGTACATTTTAAATATAAATTAAAAGTTTAAATCTTGTTTAATTATAACTTCAAATTTGAAATCTTTATTATAAAAAACAATTAAGATAAAGTAATCAATAATTGACTGTTAGATTGGAGTAACAAAGACATAGATATAATAATATGCTGTCAATAAAAAAATCCGACTCTTATGACATATTTAAATACATAACTTTTTTTCTTTATTTATCAATAATAAAGTTCTTAAGCACGTATTTATTTTGTATAACAATTTCTTATGATTGCTTTTTCTAATAGATCTAAATTCTTTTTTTAAACAAAATCACTTAAAACATTTCAACCGCTAAATTTTGCACTTATTTACAATGAATATTATAACTATAAAATTTTAATTAATACAAAGTTAGACAATTTAGTAACTAAAGAATAAATTATAAAACGATCTAATTATTATAATTAATTAGCACTTAGAATTTTACACACATTAGAATTAAAACATATGTAATTAGAGCTATTGAAAAAATATTTCTATTTAAGAAAATCATGATAAAAATTTTAAACAAATATCAACGATCATTTACAAACTACTTTTTCATTATATATTTCACTCATAAAAACAGTGTCTTTATGATCTTTGAATCCTGAGACGTTTTTTCTTAATATTTATCATTTATTCTATTTTATTTTTTCTTCTATTTTGTTTCTTTTCAAGAATGCGTGTACATATCCCACTGCATTTCGAGGATATGTCAGTTTCTACAAAATCGTCATTCAATTAAAACGAAATTAAGAAAAGATAGTGTCAATTCTTACTAAATTAAGAAGACAATTAAGTGAAAACGCTGAAATCCGTAATTTTCAACAAATTTTAATGATCTTTTTTTAAAATTATGCTCATTAAATGTAAAATAGTACATTTCTTTACGAGTGGGCGTAGCCCACGAGTGAAAAACGGTATTTTTCGCACGGGGTAACACGTACGAAAAAGGACTTTTGCATACGAGTTACGAAAAACAAACTTTTTCGCACGAGTGACGAAGTCACGAGTGAGCGAAAAAGTTTGGTTTTCGTACGAGTAATGGAAAAGTTCTTTTTTCGCACGTGTTACCCCGTGCGAAAATGTGATTCCAGAAGTAGATTTTGAATAAACAAAAGCATTATTTATTTATTTCTAATTGTACAGCTAAATCATATGTACTTTCCAAATGTTTTCGAGATCCAAATTTTCATGCAATTCGACTAAACTTTTTTTTAAATTGTTCAAAACATATAGGAGAATATTTCTGTTAAACGGAATTTTGATATTACTAAGAAAACCAAAGTTATCTCAATTTTTCTGAAATCAGAATTAAAAGTAGTGCAAAATTGTGACTTACGCATTAATTTGTTTGTAAAATTGTTTATAATCAAAATATCAAAAATATGTCTAACAGAATTGTAGCATATACTTTTATGAAGATTTTTTTTGAATTAAGCAAATTCAACAAAATTAGATTTTTTGTTAACGTTTGTCGAAAATTCAACAAAAATTATTAGGATCTAGGACTAATAAATCTAAATTTATATATAATAATAAAAAAAAGTACTAATAAATAATAGTATTTCATTAAGAAATAAAAATCGGAAATAGTTAAACGGAATAATTATTCGAAAAATTATTAACAATTGAAAATCGCAGTATTTGTTTATATATATGAAAAACGTCAAAACGAATAATTCTGAAATATAATTCTGAATAATTAATATAAATAAATTTAATAATAGATAAAATTTGTTAAAAAAAATGTTTTATTTAGTTCTGTGGACCGAAAGTTGTCCAAAAACTTCAAGCGTTTTAGCCTCCAATCAGGTTAAAAGTACAAAAAATGCGTCCAAAGGTCAATGGGGAGGAAAGTGGTACAATATTCATGTTGTTCAACAATGCGGTAAATTGTGTCATTTTTAATGAATTATTCTTACGAATTAAATGAAATTGAATGAATTATTCTATATGTAGCTTATATATATGATTCGAATTATTTTTATGAGTTTTGTAGGTTCTATAGCTTATAAGGTTTACAAAGCTTTTATGAATTACATCACTTATGGTCATTTTATACATTATTATACGTCTTACAGTTTACACGGAGAAAATGTATAGATGGCACTAGTAAAAATTTATTTCGCTCATTAAATAAACGTTTAATAGTTCCATACATACATTTTTCTTTGTGTATATAAAAAATATTGCTTTTAAAAAATATGTGCTTAATATAGATTTTTTGAGCTTTATGTTTTAAATGTTTTCATTGGATTTTAGGAGGTACATACATTTTAAACTTATATTAGTTTCACAACTTATATAGGTTATAAAACGATATATATATGGCTTATAAAATTATTTAATTTCAATAAATAATGACTTAGGTATACGGAGTAATCTGTACAGAGAAAAGTTTTAACCTTTCATTGCAAAAGGCTGATGCTTTTAGAATAAGACAAAAAATTATAATCTCTAAAAGTAAACAAAAATGACAAAAAATGAAATTTTCATTTTAACTATCTTTATAATACCTTTAGAGGTTATAATTTTCTGTCTTATCCTAAAAGCGTCAGACGTCTGCAATAAAAGGCTAAACCGTTTATTGTAAAAGGACTAACCCTTTGTATTTTTCTCCATGTATAATATGAATTATAGGCAATATTGTTTATAAAACTTTTATGAGTTTTATACCTTAAATGGATTTTATAATCTATATGACTTTATAGGTTATGTAAGATGATAGATTATATAAAAAAAAACATTTGGACGTTTATTAATAAATTTTGCTAAGAAAATATTTTATGACAAAAGTGTTTTTGTGTTTTTTTCATCATAATGTTTAACAAAAGATACTTTGTTCTTGTAGTGTAAATTACTGGATATTTATATAGGTTATACAGCTCATATAAACTTTACAACTGATATAAACCATAATATCTAATTAAGCAATAATAGCGATTTAAGATAGAACGCGCCAAGTCATTTTTCTTAAGAATTTGTTAAAATTTTGTACAAATATTAATGAAGTGTTGACACATTAACTGGAAAAATTTTATTGACTTCTTGTGTTTAATAAGTGAGATAATGTAATTTAAAGTTGACACTTTTAACACAGAGTAGATAGTAGATAGGAGAAGCTGATAGTTTTGATACATTTTATGTAATATGTAAGGAACTTTTCTTAAAATTATTTTGAAAAACTAACATATGAATAATATATTCTTTACAAATTTGTTGCTAAAATTTCATGACAATCTTGTGTTTAGTTCTTGAATAATCGTCGATCGAAAATCAGTAAACACGAATCTTTAATGTCTCATGTTGCACTACTATAGCGTATGCTATTCAAATCAACCAATGAAATTACGTCTGGAGTACAGTCAAAATAGAAACATTTTAACAATCAAGGCTCTTATTTTAATACAATACAGTCGCTACAATAGGCTAAAATTTTGTGTCCGATTGTCCCGCTTGTTCAATGTTAAGAAAAAAAAATTATATAAGTTATAAAACCTATAAGAATCATATAAGTCTCATGCAAACCAAATTCACCATAAAACCTTTATATCAGTTTTTTAATACTGGTTGTTATACACCTGTTTTTTTTTTTTTTTTTATTATTATTATTTTTCGTTAATATCGGAATATCGTTATGATCTATATAGGGTCAACTGGGGTAAGAGTGTCACAGTGGGGTAATTGTGACACGCTATTTTTTAACGATAAATATTTTTATATTCTTCCTTTATCACTTTTTATCTGAATGCTATAACTTAAATCTTTCAATTTATATTATTATTGAATATTTAAATTTTATTGAAAATAAGAAAAACGAAGTGTCATAATTGTCCCGTTTTGTCACTCTTACCCCGGTTGACCCTACATATAACATGAACATAATACTGCTCCACAAACTTCAACAATTTTATTAGACATAACAAGGATACAGCAATAGCACATTGACTGTTTTTTGAATCATGCCACAGAAAAATTCTGTTGTAATCAAAATGCATTGACACTACCCGAGAAAAACTGAACACCTAGATTTGGACCGAAATTTTAAATCATCATAACTTTTTAATTTTCAGCTTTAAAATTTATATGTGCAAATTGGATTTATTCCACCCTTATCTCTCCTAACACCCTAATATCGTAGGTGGTCTAAGTCTTGGTGTTCATTCTTTTTCCGTCATTATATATAATTGGAATATTAAACGTTTAATTTAATTTAAAACAGAGAATCGTGAATATTTAGAGTCATTATCCGTTGATCAAAATGGCTGTTTACTTCCGCCAAATGACTGTGTCACTCCTCCAGCAGAACGAAGAGAACAGAAAAAAATTAATGATGATGGTTCTAATGATGAAAGTTGTACTGACGAAAGTTTCAGTGAAGAAATATTGTCTACCCGATTGAAGACAAGACTGAACAGAAGTTAGTGAATATTATTTACATGTTGTATATGGGTGAATTCACGAAATGTTGTCATTTTCTGTCTTCTTTAAATTATATACAAGAATTGCATTTAAACAGAACTTTTGATGTGCATTACTACTATTAAAATACTCCTCTTCAAGATACATATAATTAAAATTTATTTTTCAATGGATAAATTTGGAAAAAATAAGAATTAAAGCTTAAAATGTAAACTCCGTAGCCTGTCTCCAGTACGAAAATTAATATTTGTGCTATGTTTATATGGATTTTTAACATTCTAATTAACAGAAATGTTTGAATATTGATGAGATTTGAAGGGATTTTCACTTTTTAGAATATTATATTTTGATTCATGAAAGTTTGACAAGGTTTAGTGCCTGTCCTAAAAATCTTCTTAAAAATTAATGCTATTTTAAATCTGTGTATTTTGATTTTTCAAAGTGACCAATTCTAATAATCAAATATGATATTTGTTTGCAATTTAATAGACATTAAGATCCCGTATTGAGATATTTAAAAATATTAAAATTATTTTAGATTTATTTTAGTTTATTTAAAAAAAACAGGAGTTAGAAAAATTTTTGGTAAACTCCGTAACCAGTATTCCACCCATAATATACAACCTTTTCCATGTTATTGAAATGTATTCTTGTATATTTCGTGAACACATTGCATATTCTATGCGGAAAAATTTTAAACTTTATACTAATTGATATTACAAGCATTTTAGTAACGATTTGTAAACTCCGTAGCCTGTAAACTCCGTATCTACTTTTTATACAGTTTATTATTGTGAATGCAGCAATGTTGAATACACATTTATATTTAAACCACATAAATTTAAATAAAATTAATAACCATAAAAATGATAACCAACGAAAAATAATAAATTACAAATTTATTTTTACACTGGAGGGAAAAAAGCGCATAATTTTTAAGATGGAAAAAATAATCGATTTTCAAAGGTGGGGAATTTTTTTAATTTCAACTTAGCGGAAATCTGAAAAAGCCCTCTAGAGGTACAATCCTCCTCTATAGTCCCATTGTAGTTTCATGAAATTTGGCCTAATCTAACCCCTTGAAAAACCGTGTTTAATATAGCAGTGTTTTGGAATTGACAAAATCGAAAGTTTGAAAGACTGCACGGGGTTAGGATCGAAAGTTCAGTAAATTTGTTTATGTCGTTTTGAAGCTTATTTAATTCCCTTTAAAATGGTGTAAGAAACAAGCATTTTATATAAAAAATGGCCAAGTTATGGCCATTTAAACAAAACCTTACATTTTCAGGTTGTTTCTTTGATAAAGGATAAATGAATATAATCTCTTGATCCGAACAACACTGAAATTTCCTCTCAACATTTAAGAAACCTTATACTGAAGTTTCTGGATTATTATGTCATTGTATTATGAGGTTTTAATGGGAATCTTATGGAGATAATTTAAAACTCTACGTTGACGAAAGTAAAAACATGAAATTGGTGTTATTATGGTAATGATATTGTTTGTGGTGTTGTTATGGAGTTTTCACAAAATTTTCAATTCCCATAAGACTTCCATGAAAACCCTGTAACAACACCACAAACAATATCACTACTATAATAACACATAATAACACCGATTGTATGTTTCTATACGTTCGTTAACGTAGAATTTTAAATTATCCCCACCAGATTCCCATTAAAACCCCATAATATAATGACATAATAATCCAGAAAATTCACTATAAGGTTTCTGAAATGTTAAGAAGAAATTTCAGTGTTGTTGGGATCAAAAAATTAAATTTATTTATCGTTTATCAAAGAAACAACCTGAAAATGTAGGGTTTTGATTAAATGGCCATAACTTGGCCATTTTTCATGCAAAATGCTTGTTTTTGACACCATTTGAAATGGAATTAAATAAGCTTCCAAACGGTATAAACAAATTTACTGAACTTTCGATCCTAACCTCGTGCAGTCTTTCAAACTTTTGATTTTTTCAATTTCAAAACACTGCTGTATCTAATACGGTTTTTCAACGGATTAGATCAGGCCAAATTTCATGAAACTAAGATGAGATTGTAAAGAAAGGTTGTATATCTACAGAACTTTTTTAGATTTCCGCTAAGTTATAAATTAAAAAAATGCCCCACCTTTGAAAATCGACTATTGAAGTGCAATAAATTCTTCTAAAATGAGAGATTTGACGGATATAGATTATTTTCTCAAATTATTTACATCAACAAACTTATTAATAAAGAAACTTTCGATTTCCATTTGGTTGTAAATTGACTCAATTACCTGTAAATTTATACAATTATCGTTTAGCAAAATAAAATTATATGTTCAAATCGTAATCTCCGTAGTTTTTCTGTAAACTCCGTAACCACTGCTAAATGTAAAATGCTAAAAATTTTAGTTTTGTCCGTAAAAATCAAGAAGGCAATACCTTAATCTTGTTTCAAATACTGAACTAATCCAAAAAAAACCTCAACTAGTTAGTTTAGAAATGATTTCGTATTTTTTTAGTTGTTATGTAAAATTTGCAACAATTCGTAAATCCACCCATATATATACATTTTATTTTGCACATCTCTCTCATAAATATAAATAAAATCAAATAATCTTTAAACATTTTTTTTTTCTAAAAATTAAATGTATATTTAAATAGATCGGAATCTGAAAATGATAGTGAAGAAGAAATTCAGGATATTTCCGATACAACTGAGAATGCATCTAAACCAGAGGAGTCGGCGCAATCTTTTAATATTAAAGGTTACTAATATTACATAGTAGATAGTATACAAATTTAAAGCTTACTGTAAAATGGAATGTCTTTAAAACAAATACGAAATTCAATTTTATTCGCCTCAGATAATGTCATTAACATTCTATTGAACGTAAATAAACAATAAAAACTAGTTAATACACAAAATTTTACAACATAACCTTTCAATCGTGTATGTGTAGATAATAGAAATATAGTTTATTAGGTGCAACTTACAGTAAAAACATTATTACAAATAGTCTTCCTTTCAGTTAGTTGATAATGGGAGCCCTAGAGGGAAAATCCATGTGGATAAAAAATAATATTTTCTTTACGTGTATATTTAAATGTGTAAATGACATACTTTTGACATCCTTAACATCAAATTTCTTAAATTCGACGCCTCGGTAGAAGAACCTGCCATCTCAAAATATGCCATCTCGAGACCGTGTTAAATAAATGGTCCGAGATGGCATGTTTGCGAGATGGCAGGTTCTTCTACTGAGGCGTCGAATTTTAATATTTAGATTATTGAATTATTTGATAATTCGATGTACCAATTAATAAACCAATTATCATGTATTCTCATTCATAAATGGAAGGTTCACTTGACTGTCAATTAATTAATTAATTTTCTGGAAGTCAAAATAGACGGCTTTTCATATTTTGATTTTTTAATAAGTCAAATGTCAAACATAGTAAGCATCAAATTAGTCGATTGTTTGATGACTATATTGAAATTTCTCCCTAAAAAAATCTATAATCTTAAACTTGGTTTTGATTTGAACTATTCGTATATTGAGTTTGTATATACTTTTTTTGATGGGGAGGGGGTAATATTTTACGTTTTTTATGAATAGTATATTTCGTATATAAATAATTTAAAGATCCGGATATTAATATATCAGGATTTTGTAATTGAAATATTTGTTTATCAAAATATTCAACAATAGAGATTCAACGTAGATTTGATTATTGAATATTTCAACAAACAGAATCCTAGTAGTAGTGAAATTTTAAAGTTGAAAATTTATGTTTAGGATTAATAAAATATATATTAATAACTTATTCGTTAATTAAAGTATATATATAACATGTGTATGTCTAATTTCATCGATAGATAAAATTATAATTAAATATCTCGTAATAACTAACTTTATTGGAGGTTATGATCTTTTACCGTAAAATAACTTTCAGGTTTGTAGTATTATTTTCTCAGTATCTTATTAGAATCGAAATTTTTCGTTTGTTTGCTTGTTTGTATTTTCGTTTGTTGGTTTGTTTTATTTATTTATTTTGTTAAAAAACTAAGTTATCTTTCGCAAACTTTATCTAGACTTCAATCCGATAAAATTTTTATTGATCCAAATTTTGTCCAGATATGTTAATTAAACTTTTTTTATTAGACCCGAAACATTTTTTTTATTCAGAAAAGTAAACTAGATGTGTAGAATTAACTCACATAGAATGGATATTGAAATGTCATATATAGATGGTTATAATGACGTTAAGAATGCTACATATTGGCAAAACCTTATGCTAATATAAATATATTTCTACTCTCTTTATGCTTCTGTTCTCTATGAAAAATAAGGAGAACCATTATGGTCATTTGTCAAATGATATATAATAAATATGTAAATTCAAATTACGTAAACTCAGAGATAAATAAAAATTCAGTACACAGAAAGTTTTTTTTTTTTACTGAATAAATAAAATATACCAAAATTATAAAATTTGCAATTTTTTATTGTTGTTTTACAGCCATTCCATTTTTCTGCCATATCACAAAATTATTTGTGCAAGTAAGGACGAATGATTACTTACACGTGTATGATGTTTATCACCATAACTGCAAGTTAATACGTCTCCAAAGTGTTTTGAATATGTCTCAAACAAAGGATTGAGAAACAACACTATAATATATTAAAATTTATCAATTCAATGTTTAATCTTATAATGATTTGAGAATCGCATTCGTTCCATGTTGCACGATGTTTTTTTTACAAAATTGCGAGACAATATTCACTTTTATAGCTAAACAATAAATAAAAATTCTAAGCATTGGGTCATAAATGAGGTTAGTTTGAAAACAGAGAAGAGCAAGTAAAATTAAAATAGTTTTCATCCTATAGTTTCTTATATTATATCTTTACTTTCGTCCGAATGTTTGGAATTAGGAATTTTTCATCTCGTTTTTGGAAACGAAAGCGACTATTTACTTAAAAGTCTTACAAAAAATTAGCATTTACAGAATATGTTATCAACCAATTGTAAACATAAATTATTATTTGTAATAAATTATTTAAAAATTACAGTCTCTGAAGAACATGTGCAATTTCTAAGGAACCTGAAAGAAATTTTTCAACATCAAAATATGCAATTAATTGATGATATGGTAAAACAATTGCCTGCATCAAAGAGCACAATTGAAGATAAAAACTCTACAAAACCAAAAGAGTCGTTGAGAGTTGGAAACAGGGAGAAGGCTGTCAATAATTTGGTACATTTTAAAACATTCGCAATATAAAAATGAATCTCGAAATAATGAGCAGAGATATAAATTTAACCGTAAAAGTTATCGGTACCCTGTTTTTTTCAATTAAATAAGTTTCTTTCTTGTCTTGTTATAAAAAATTGGTAACATATGTTCAAGGCATATCTCCAGGACGGTTTTATGTCAATTTATCAAAAACAGTTTATCAAAAGTATTTTTATTAAAAACAATTTATCCAAAAAATATTATTTCGATTTTTCAAGTACACTAAGCAAAAAAAAAAACGCGCCACTTTGAAAAGACCAAAAATTAGGTAATGTTCAAACATGCCGCATTTGTTAACTAACGTATCAATTTCAATATTTCGAAATA
>JABFPH010000058.1:0-13252 GCA_022817485.1 Elgonia sp. ZL-2020 | reverse complement strand
ATTGGTCACAATTCTTTATTGGAGACCAATTCTCATGCACTTCAATGATTTATTTTGTTATTTGTTATTCATTATATTATCTATTATTTGTTGTTAATTGTATTTTTTAATGAAGAGGATTCTTATTAATGTTGTTATCAATTTGTTTGTTTTTTTAGAACTTTTTCTCGTCATTATTTTCTTCTTTTTCATTCATTTTTTTTTCATCATAATTTTTCTTCTTTATCTTCATTTTCTTTTTTCATTTTCATTTTCTGTTTCTTTATCTTCATTTTCTTTCTTTTCATGTTCTTTTTCTTTTTCTTCATGTTCATTTCCATTTACTTCATCTTTGTTTACTATTTCTTCATGTTTATTTTCTTTTTTCATCTTCATCTTCTTTTTCATAATCTTCATTTCCTTTCTTTTCATCTTTATTTCTTTTTACTTCATCTTTATTTTCTTTCTCTTCAACATCATTTTCTTCTTGTTTTAATTCTTATTTTTAGATTTATTAGTTTTATTGAAATAGTAAAAAATTTTAGAAATGATAAATTGATTTGAAATCATGTAAAGATTGTGTTTTTTACTCCTAACTTTAACAATGAATTATTTAATCTATTGTTCCTAGTTTTCAAGTTCTTAAACTAAGCATTTCTGAGCAAAATGTTGCAAACTTCGCTATTTTCATTAACTATATTATCTATTTTTTTTCTGAGTAAAAGTGAGTAATATTCATACAAAATTATAGATTTTCATCACTAAAAATATATTAGTTTAGACGATTCAGAACATTATATAGACTTGAATTTTTATCGTTAAGCAATAATAAAGCTTATCATTCAATATTTTTATACTTCTTACGTTGCAGAATTTTATGAACCCTTGTAGAAACTTTTTGCTGAAAAATCTAAAAAAATATTAAAACTTTATCTAGAAAATTACTGAAAAACGTCGTAAAAACACTGAAAATGTGCCAATTTTAAGAGATTTTCAAAGTTTTTAATTATGTATGAAAATCTCTGAACAAAACTGAAACAGAAAAATAAAGAAAAAAAATAAAATAACACTGCTGTAATTATATGTAAAAAGTAATATAGTTTGGCATTTTCGAAAAAATTTTTAATTAGTTTCAATTTCAGACTTTTTCAGAGATTTTCATACATAATTCAAAACTCTAAAAATCTGTTAAAATTGGCACATTTTCAGTGTTTTTTTTTCCTTTTTTCAGCAATAATTTTCTATAAGGGGGAAACTAGTTTTGCATATGTAAAATCATTTAATGAATACCCTTAATAATTTTACACAAAATAACCTATGAGATTTAAGAGAACTGATTTTTAAACATGCTGAAATTTCAGAATAATCGTGAATAATTTTTGGTGATGAAAAATAAAATTTATATTGTACTGATTTAACTTTTTTATATAAATATCATAATAAAAAGGTTTAAAAATATATAGTAAACAATGTCTAAATCTTAATACTTACCATTTATTTCAACAGTATATGTTTTAATATCGAATTCTAAAGTATCTTCATGATTACTTTGCACCTGAAGTGCTATATTACACGCTTTATTTACAGCTGCTCCTAATCCATATACTAAAATTTCTTGAGCATTATTTTCTAGCAACTTCTCG
The DNA here is from genome assembly GCA_022817485.1 of Elgonia sp. ZL-2020. Classification (NCBI taxonomy): domain Eukaryota; kingdom Metazoa; phylum Arthropoda; class Insecta; order Hymenoptera; family Scelionidae; genus Elgonia; species Elgonia sp. ZL-2020. The sequence goes on along the minus strand of JABFPH010000058.1, from coordinate 11,630 downwards.
CATTTGTTAACTAAAAACTGAAAAACCATTTATGAATTATTTTATCATTTTCAATACAAATATTTTACTTGGTAATAATTACAAACAAATTTGAAACAATAAATAAATGAATCAAAAACACTTCTGTCAAAATAGGTAATTTGTAGGTTAGGTTAAATAACATACCTTAAAATTGCAGTTGTTAGAAACAGCAACAGTATTTTTAGTTTTACGTACTCGACAACGTACAAAATTTTGGTTTCTAATTTCGTTAATATTATTTTGTTTTGCTTTGACATGCACGTTTTTATTATTTTCATTTACTCTAGATTTTGCAGTGTGTGACTTGTTTGTTGTTTCATCCATTTTAATTTTCGCGACTTTCGAACACTAATGGAAACGTAAACATAAAATAGAAAAGCGTGGAAACTGATGGAACGTATAATTGATAGATGGCAGTAAATTCAATTTTGACGCGATTTACTAAAAATTTTTCAATTAAAGTGCAACATTTAGATTTATAAATCTAACCTCTACAGCCTAAGAATATACATTATTTTTATAATAATAATAAACTGAAATTCATATATTTAGTAAATATTTTTAAATGTTATATTATAAGTTCCAAATATTTTATAAATATAGTTTAACAAAGTTTTATTAATTTATTTTTTTATTGAGTTTAAACAATTATAATCTATAAATCGATCAAAAAGTTAAAAATAATATTATTTTGGTTAATATATGACTTTATAATAGAATGAATAGGGAAAATATTAAATATTTAATCCTGGTTCCATTTTCTGATCTACAAAAATTATAATAGTACTTTCACAAAAGACCAATTACAAAGTTTAAAAATCGCGCCACGCTTTTATTTAATCACTTCGAATAAAATTTATGTATTAGAAAACACTATTTTATTATATTATTACATACTAATCATTATGAATTATTGAGACAAACTTAATCTGCAAATACTGTATTTTACTGATTCACAATATTAAGAATGTTTATATTGAATTATTTTTTAAGCAAATTTTTTTCAAGTTAAATAAAAGCGTTTTTTAAAAAAATTTTTATAGGTTTTGAAGTAATAGAAAACTATTTATCCATGTCTAAAAACTACAGCTATTTTATTATATTTAATATTTACATTATTTTATATAATAAACAAACATTTTGTTAAGCTTTTACCGATTAAAGTAAGAAATTTTATATAATAGTTAATAACGTTTCTTTCAATTGTATCTGCAGCTATCGGTTTTCGTTTACTGGGAAAGTTTAAAAATCGCGCCACGCTTTTATTTAACCAATTGGAATAAAATTTATCCATAAGAAAACACTAATTTATTGTATAATTACATACTAATCATGCAAAAAATTAAATCAAGCTTTTTCTAAAATTAACAAATTTTATTGACTTACAATATTAACCTTAGGCTGCAGAAAAAAATATGTTAAAATTGAATATTTTAGAAATATATTTATTTTTTACTTTTTAGTTGATTTTTTAAACGTAAATAAATTAACACTTTAAATGTTAAATAAAACCGTATCCTAAAAAAAATTTTTTTTACCATTTTTTACCATTTTTTCCATTTTTTTCACTATTTTTAATTATTAATTAACAAAATTTTTTAAAAATTTTTTTAAATTTTTTTTAAAATTTTTTTTTAATTTTTTTTTTATTTTTAACTTTTTAGTCTAAGTATTGAAGAATTTGATCATAAACTTTATCGGATGTCTGGATCACTGTCAAGACTTCTTAATCTTTGCATTTCTTTCAACGCCTTAATATTGCACGGCTTATCTCCTGCTAGCACTTGACAGTCTAATTCTTCGATTCTTAATCCTTCTAATGACCTAACCCTACTCAGGGCAACATAAGCTTGTCCTTTGAAAATTTTTGGTCCTAGATAAATTACTGCGTGATCTACAGTTGATCCTTGCATTTTATGCACCGTTGAAGCCCACGATAAGATCAGAGGCAACATTCTTCGTTCCGCAGTCCCATAACTGTGCTTAGCAGGAAATTGAATTGTTATAGGTGAAATAAAATGAACGCCAATTTGATCGAAGTTTACTTTCACAGAGGGTACATCAGTTTCATACATTTGCCCACGTCTAAAATGAGGCCAAATGATTTCTTCAATGAAACCGATTGCACCATTTACGAGTCCTTTTGCCACATCAATGTTGGATCGAAGCATCACCTTAGCACCTGTGAATATTTTCAATTCCTTTGGAAGACCTCCTGTTTTGTTGATGTCAGTTGGTATTATATTGTCTAAGATAACTTTCTCCATATTTCTCGTTGAGTCTATAATCTGGTCTTGTGCTCTGATAGTAAACATTTCATAGTTTTGGTTCTCGAAATGTTTTAATACCATTTCGTTATGGTTATAAACTTGCTTGTTTGTGGGGTAAATTCTCAATGCTCGCTCGATGGAAAATACACCCGTTGATTCTTTTGAGACTTTTTTCAATAAGATATTCATGTGCTCGGCTTGAATATTTCCAATTCTCAAAGAGTTTAAAATATTTATAAAAGTATCGTCACCCTTTTGCCTCATGTTTTCTGTTAATTCAGACATTGAGAAACATCGCCAAATATGTAAAGCTGGAATCATAAATTGTGGTTGCTCAAAGACCTGATGTCCTCGGACTGGCGGCAATTGAAACAAATCACCAAAAACAATCAAGTTGATTCCACCGAAGAGTTCTTCATTGTTTTTCAGTTGTTTTAACCTGGCATCTATCATGCATAGCATTTCGTAAGGAACCATTGAAATTTCATCGATGAATAAAAATTGAATATATTTCCATTGCTGACGCATAATTTGGAGGTAATTTCCTGTCAATTGTTGCATTTGCACTATCCGACCGTCTTTCTGTACTGGTAACTTCAAAGTGCTGTGTAACGTTGTTCCACCTACTAGACGTGCCGCTACGCCGGTTAGAGCACAAATTTTCACTGATTGGATATTACCTATGCGAAAGAAATGTTTTTTATGTAAAAAACAGAATGCTTATTAAGAAAAAAAATTAATATCTCACCATAACATCGGTTAATTTGATTTTTCAAAACCATGAGGGTAAAGGTTTTTCCGGTTCCAGCGCCACCAGTAACGAAGATATATTCTCTTTCATCCAAACCTCGAATTTGGTTTTGAATGCTATTCGTAATGCGGTTATATAATTGTCTCTGTCCTATGTTCATGGCATTTCGAGCTGCATCAAACTCTAAATCATTCATTTGGCAATCGTTCGGAGTTTCTATTACATCATATGGTTCCGGCAGTTCGAAATTATCTATAATTTCGAAAGCGTGAACTTGAATAAAAGCGTTCTCCAGTTGTTTGTCACGTTGTCTATAGATTTCCATATAAGTACTATTTGCTTTGAGATCATCTTCTTTTGCAAGGAAGGCTTCTTTCACAGATTCATGATTAACTAAAATTTCGTTCTCGTTTCTGAAAGGCATGTATTGGAGAAACAAGCTGTAGTAAAAGTTTTCTGGGTCCGTTGCTGCTTTAAAATATGGGACTCTAGTCGTTGCTGGAACGTTTCGCTTTCGCATCTTAGACTGATCAGTCAAGGTAATTATTTTTTTAACGTTATTATTTTCATACTCTTCATAGGCATCTTCATCCACATCAATTTCAGTCTCATCAATTTGTTTTGTATAATATGGTTCAAAAAGCATAGCGAACTCTATCAGACACATCCTTTCAAAATTGAAATCAGGGTGTTGAAGCGGGCGCTTTTGATATCTCTCGAAAATATTTGTATGGTATCCTACAGCTGAGCCACTGTCATCGAACTTCAAAACCTTGTATCTTTGTTCTGGCTTTCGTGTATTCAAAAACACACATTTTCGGGAACAATCGCGCATTTTTAAGTGGCACAATCGGAAGACACATTCGCAAGCTGAAATCTGCCTTTCTTTCAAAATACGAATGCAAATCTTAAACAATTTAGTCGAAATATCTGTCTCTTCTCTACGGATTTCTTGTATAGTCCTTGCGACAGTTGGATCGACTCCAGTTGGTTCTGCTTTAGAGATATACTTTGCTATGTAATATGCGATAGCTTCATTAGAACCACATGGTTGTATGTCCATGTTTCCTTTCCACAATTTTAAAATTATTGGATGATAATTGTTGATCCATTTATCTGTTTCGCGTCTTTTCAATAATACTATACGTCCACCGCAACGAATGAATTCTTCAGATGACTGAGCAACCAATTTAGTTTCATTACATTCTTGTCGAGGAAATCCGAATCGACAGTAGGCGGTAGAATTTTTTCGACAAGTCGCTGAATGTCGGTGAGTTTGACATTTAGTTACCAATTGTCGTAGTTCTAAATCTTCTTCAGCTGGTAATTTACATGAACATGTTTTATCTATGAGTTGTAATCCTTCAGGTGTATCAAATGCAGGACAATCTTCTAACCAAATGATCATGTGAAGATGTGGACTCCCTCGATTCTGAAATTCAATTCTCCACCAGAAATCTTCTATTTTTGATCCTAAAATTTGTTGATTATGTTTCAGGAATGCCATTATTTTGATCCTAAAATTTGTTGATTATGTTTCAGGAATGCCATTAAAGCAGACACTCGAATCATGAATTGACGACTAACGACTGTTGGATACTTTTCAATCAAAAGTTGAGTATCGTGAGCACTCAAAGATTCTGGATCGATTTCAGGACGTTGATCAGCGATTAGTAAAGCTTTGCGCATATCAATCCAGAACAAGTCATTACAGCTAAATGTTACGAAAAAATGAGGGGGTCCTAAACAGCGAATCAAAGCAAGAAGTTCATAGAGTGCTGAATTCCAGTAAGCTGCTGATCCTCTCAAATTTTTTACATAAAGGTGTACGTCACTAATGATTCCTTCTTGTCCTTGAATCTTTTTTCCACATGCAGTGATTGTTGACTTGATACGATAATATTCAAACATAGACAAAGCGTAGAATAGATATTCAATGCTTTGAAACCTTGGATCACTTCCGAGAATTCTGAATTGGTAATAATCCAAAGGAGATATCTTGACTAATCTTCTTTCTTTCAAACCATTGATACCATATGGAAATAATTGGTACCAAGCAAATTCTTCAGCTTTGAGTTCATGAACTTCTTTCACAATATTATTTGTCGTTTTACGAATGATTTGATTCAAATTGTTAGAAACTTCAAGTTCTTCCTCAACGTCAGGTTGAATACAATCAATCGGACCCATCATTGATGTTTGCAAGGGTAAAATTGTTGCAGCTGAATTATCTTCATCGAGCTTTAAAATTCAAGGTATTAGTTTATTTACTAAATATTATAACTTGTATTTATCAAAGTTACCATATATACCTGAGAAAAATGTTCTTGTGTCTGAGATCTTTCTCCGTTGAGATTAAGATCAGTACTCATCGCTTCATCTTGATTTTCAGCCTGAATTTTAAGGACGGTAATGTAGTTGATGGTGTAAGAAACATTTTTCGATCCAGTTGCTCTTTTGCAAATTCGATGAAATTCCGTAATTTATCAGATTGTACTACACACGCTTTGCCATTACTCGCGGTTGATCCTTTCGGGCCACACGAATGAGAATCAACAAAGTAATACCGATGATCAGATTTGATAACAGCGAATGATTTACTATTAGCAATCAAAATTCCTGCATCATGATTTTCGAACAATTTGATAAGCCCTTCCATCAAATTGTATCCTATGTTGTCAAAGTTAAGTCGGTCGTTCAAATTTCCAAAAATATCGGTATCTGCATCATACTCGATCTTGAAATTTTCGTAGAATATACGCAGATTATTTTGTATAACATCAAAGTTGTTTACATTTAAATATCCGTTTTGTCCAATGCCATCTTCAATGTTTCCCTGAACTGATAACGTTCGGACAAGAGAATATAATTTGTCTGCTTCTAGCATATTTTCATTGAGGGTGTTAGTGGTCCATTGTTGAATATTTAATATTGTTGATCGCACAATTGACGTAAGAGCCATAACGCAGCACTGCATGCCAGCATATTCTGGATTAAATATTGCCTGAAATTATTAATATTGTAAATATTATTATTATTGATATTATCATCATTAAAATTATTATTGTTATTATTATTGTTTACGGATTCGCCTTGATGCCAAGAAGCATGAATTATGCGAGAATTGTCTCCAATCAAAGTGTATGCGGATACCACTTTTGCTTCTTTGTCGTTCACTTCTAAGTTAGGACTGATGTTTGATAAATGAATTATATCACGTTCATCAAGGTGGACATTCACATCAATATTTACATCGTGATACAATCGATTATTCTCTTTCAACCATCTTAGTGCAGTGATTAATTTTTCCCTTGAAACAGAGTAATCTCTGATGACGTTGATGTTCTCTAAGTGTTCGGTTATCACTACAATATCAGTACTGGATGTTGATCTTGGTAAAAGTGTTGGCAGTTTTTCAGTTACTTCGAAGATATCTAAGGAAAAGAGTACTGCTTGACCCTTGAAACCATACTGTCCGTACAATCCTGAAAACTTAACTATTTTAACAAAGGGGCTGATCCGAGCCAGCAACCGCACTTCAGATTTGGACAGAGTTTCAATTTCTGGAGGAACTGGTCCAGGATCTAGATTGTTCCAGTATGACTTGGCTGGTGGATATGATTTCCTACTGGATATGTGACATTTGCAGCGATGACACAGTGTAAGACTGCCTTTTAAAACTAATTCGGCAGGTAAGTAATCCGGCGGTTCTCTTGGCAGTCGCATCACTTGAACTTGTTTCGGATAGCATTTTTTCGTACAAACGTCACAAACTATTTCCGCAAAGACGTTAATAGCGCATTCAAAATTTTCTACACTGCTATCATGTAATCTTCGAATAGCTGCTTGAGTTCTCATGTGGTCTAACCTTTCTTCTCGGTGTGCTGTTGATTCTCGTTGAAGTTGACGTTGTTGCGCAGTTCTCTGCTTTTGAAGAAGAGTTTGTCTTTGACTCAAAGTTTCATTGTCTCTTTTTCTTCTGTAAGTTTCTCTAGCTTTTGCTAATCTTCGTTCACGTTGTGTTACAGTTTCCTGTCTCGCCATCCTTAAAAAAACGTTTATAAATTTTATTATTATTAAGACGAAGAAATCTTTAACACTATAAAAGTAGTGTCAAAAATTTTGACAATTCTTTGGCAAAAATGAATTTCAACCTCACGATACTCAAATAGTTGCACCAATCACAATATCACTACACTAGTATGAATCCACCAATCACAATCTCACAAGATTTACTTATAATTGAATGTCAAACAAAAGTTTGTCATATATAACCAATAAACAAAAGAAATTTTAATATTTAAAAATTTGAAAATATAACAATGCTGAAAAACATGACAAATTTGAATTATTTTGTTGTAATGTTAATTTTTTCTCCAAAAATACGCAGCAATTTTGATAAAATACTGTATTTTTTAATAAAAGTGTATAAATACGAAAATTTTTGACAAAATACAAATATTTTTGGATTGCGGGGGTGGAGTGTGGCTTAGCTCATTCCATATTATTTCAGATGTATTGGAATGTACGTTACATTATTTATTTTCAATATTATCATTTTCTTTCATGATAAATCTTGACAATATTATCAGAAAAACATTATTTTTGGATTGCGGGGGTGGGGTGGGGGTGTCGAATCTAAAATACCAATTAAAATGCATTGTCATCAGACATACACATGCCCTCAAAATTTCACGTCTCTAGGTCTACTAGAAGTATAAAAATTTTGTGTTACAAGATTTGACGATATACTCTGTAAGTTAAATAAAACCGTATAAAAAAATAGTTTTATTTTTCCGATTAGTTTATGGAATGAAGGTTCTTATTAACTCTAGTTCTACTCTAGATTGTGATTAGAAATAGGCAAATTTCCATTGCATATCGTAAAAAAAAATCTTTTTTAATTTTTTATTATATTATATAATTAGCTTTGTCTAATTTTTCGACTAATTTGACAGACTAATGATTGTAATAATTCGTCTGTCAAATTGGTCGAAAAATTAGACAAACATAATTATACACAGACGTTAACCTTAATATATTATATAATTAGCCTACAATTATTTTATGCCTTAGATATGTTAGAACATCATTTTGAGTTAATTTTATTGAATGTCTGCTAACTATTTTTTAAACTTAGCAGACGCTTGAATAAAAAAAAATTAAAGAGCCTAAAATTTTTAAATATGGCATTTAATTAGCCTAAAATTATGGTTATGGTTAAAATGTAGTTTGCTGAAATGTGTCTTCCAGCTTTATTGACATTCTTGTTTTTATGTTCCTCTTGAATTCACCTATATATGATTTATTACAATTACAGTCAATTTTATAAACTGTCCCTCATTTATTTTCTTTTTTCCCAGAATCTTTGGATGTTTTAATGATTTTATTAAGTTTATCTGGAATATAATCAATTACTTTAATGTCACATTTTTTAAGTGTTTGTTGTAAATTTCTATTAATTTGTCTATGGTAAGGAAATACTATTGCTTTTTGTATGTAAAATTTTTCTTTGTTGTTATTATTATTACTATTGTTAAGGTGTGTTCTTCTTTCTTGTATATTACTGTTTATGAAATTAATAGGATAATGATTTTCTAGAAGGATATCTTTAACTAAATTAACATTTTTCTCATCCTACATAAAATATCGAATGAGAAAATCTTTATTTTTTTACTAAATACAAAACGAGATAATCCTTACATTTAAAAAAGATAATTATTAAAAATATTGTTAATTTATTGATAATATATTTTTTAATTTTACTAGGGGAATATTTGTTGCTAAATTATTTTCATTCATGTGATTAGAAAAGATTAGCAATTCATCAAGTTCAGTACATTTTTGAAATTTTTCTCAAAGGATTAAACAATTTTTTAGTTTATAAAATTATTTATAAAAGGCATGCAAATGATATTCAACATTTATGTTTTAACTGAAATAAACTTTAAAAATTATTAACTATAAAATGTTTTCATTACACCTGAATTCTGTTTCAGATTTATCAAACCGCCAAAAGCAGATGCACATTTGGCTTTGAAACTTATGGTTATGTTTTTCCTTCATATGTTACTACGGAAATGTTAGCGTGGAGATGTATGAAGTTTAACTTGAATATAATATTTTCGTTTTATAGAAGGTAAAGTTGCTAATAAATAACGAATGCACTCTTAAAAATATCTTTTTAAAATAATATGAATATTCTTATTATAACATTGTTCACTTTACGGTAATATTATTTCTCTTCTTATAAAAGTATGCTTTTCATTTAAACATGATTTTAAAGTTATTTTTTAGAGTGTGAATCATGATGATTGAAGTCAAGCAAAATTTCTTGTCTTATTTTTTGAAAATTTTTTTAAATTCGTAAATATTTGACATGTGAATGTCTTTTAACTTCAAAAGTAACGAAATTGTTTTGTTTGTTTTATCTATTATTTGATAATGCTTATAAAATAAAAAGTAACGATTTTACGTACAGTTACTTTTGTAATATTTATAATTTATTAAGTATGTAACTTGTTTCAAAACTAACGATTTTTTTGTTACAGTTACTTAGAATGATAAATATGTTACCGTTACAGTTGCATATATATTTTGCAATTATATAACTGTATATTTGCAAAATATACTGCTTTATTATTAATTCTCTTTTATAAACATTATTATATTCTTTTCAAAAATTTGCAGATTATTCGTATACTTTATTTCATTCGGCACTTCATTAAACATTTTGAAACCATTACTATAAATATTGCAATATCTTTCACATGTCTTTTTACTCTCAATTGATTACCTTGTCTAGTTTCTCTTCCGCTTATTTCTAAATTATATTGAATCTTGTTACACACATATTCTGGCAACATACCTTTTGTCATTTTATAAAAAAATATCAAAACATTATACTTTATTCTTTGTTAAACCGATAAAAAATTTAAACTATTCAACATTCTTTTTACACTTGTAGTTCTGTCACATTTTATTTGTAATCTTTTTATTGACTTTTGATCTACTCCAATCAATAACGTATTAGAGTAAGAATTTACGAATGATCACTTTTTTCACCAAGTACTATTAATTTCAAAACAAAATGTGTATTTCGGAAGCTTAATTTACAAAAACTTACCGCCTATAAAGATTTTGCAAATAATTTAAATATATTGACATAGCAATAATTGCAACTGAAACTTTAGTAAAAAATACCATGTTTATTTCGTTAGTAATATTTCTATATAATCAAGTAGTAAAAAAGCTAACAGCTATATGAGCTTTTTCTAACTTTTTTCGAATGTTTTTTTTACTAACCAAGATTGTGTAATATCGCTGGCGGTGCGCATCGTAAATCTCACAGCACGGCACGGAATTTTTCAAAGACTGGTTAGCGAAAAAGCTATCTGCTTACAATGAATTTTACTAATTTATTAACTTACGATATTTGCTACCATTATGACTTTGAAAAATACTCTCACAATAAATGAGTTTTTAATAACTGGTTTTTAGCAAAAATACCAGTTTATAAGATTTAATGAAAATCGCTGCAGAGTTTGCATGTTTTAAGCACAGACCTCTAATATGTATGATTAAAAAAATCCTCGTTTTTCAAATTACAGAATTTAAATTATAACTTTCTATTTTAATTTAATTAACAAATATACTTACTGAGCATTTTATTAAATCCAGGATCTTGTTTCAACTTCATATCCGTTGGAAACATGTCAAAATATTTGCATTCATCTGAAAAAAAAATTATTGTATAATACAAATATTGTTTTGTTATAATATTATTTGTATTAACTATATTAAAAGAATAAAACTTTTAAAATATATTGAAAATAATTCTTAAATGTTGTTACATTTTAACTTTTTTATCTCCAAAAATGTAAAAAAAAACAACGTGCACATCAAAGAAAAATTAAAACAATTTTCTGAAATTTATGCACAATGATAAATTGTGTACTTTGTGATATTTTGCAAAACAAGTTTTATAAATTTTTGCCACCTGACGTTAGATAATAAACGACTCTCATGTAATAAATAATTTTATAAATTATAAGGGTTTCTCAAATTAATTTTTAACGACATTTCAGATTTTTTAATAAAATAAATTAAATGAAATTATAAAAATACATTTTTATAAGATCGAATTATCATTACTGATCGGAATAAAGTTAAGGGGTTACATTGAAAAAAATGATATTGATAAAATTGTTATGTTTTATTGTGAAAGTGTTGTATAGTCACTATTGGTTAGAATATTCTAATGTCCGATTGTGAAAAAGAGAATAAAAACTTATGAGTTTAAATATAAACTAATATTATATTTATTTTCAAATTTATAATGTGACCTTACAATTTCCCAATAATTAGTGACTGTACAACACTTTTACAATGAAACATAACAATTTTATCAATAATATTTTTCTCAGTGTACATGAGTCCAGACAGGCAAAAAATTGACAATTTTCAAACCTGTTATTTGAAATGATAAATAATTAATATTTATATTAACGTGGTTTAATTGAGTATTTTTAAGCTACACAAAAACCATTTAAATCAATTTTTCAAATAAAGATATAACATTTATTATT
>JABFPH010000057.1:0-13358 GCA_022817485.1 Elgonia sp. ZL-2020 | reverse complement strand
TTAATCGAATCGCGAACAAAGTTATATGTGCCGAATTCGAAGTTATTCGACTAAAAATTGGTTGAGAAATATAAATTCGAGTGCAAGAAAATTTGAGAAATATTTTTTGAGATAATCACATTTAAAGTTTAGAAATTAATGATTACTAGATGAAGTTAACACGCGCGTCGCGCGCAAGTAAATGTCTATTTTGATTACGATTTTTTTTTAATAAAAAATGTATTTAAAATAATAAATTACTTTAAAATATTAATTGAATTTTGATTTTTAACGTACGAAAAATAAAGTCACGAAATGTCAGAAACAAAACTAACTTCTGTTTAAATTATATAATTAAAATATTTAAATTAATTTTATTTCAAATAAACAAATCAAATTAAAAAAATATTAACATACTTTTTATTTATGACATTATACATGAAAATATATATTTCACTTATAATAATATAATTAAAACATCAAAATCCAAAGTGTGACAGCGTGACTATCGGCAACTTCTGACCGGTAACGCAGTGAAGTTAGCTGACTTGTCATCAACTTTTTAAGAATGGATTTCGTGTTTATTTGATGTTTATTGATGTCTTTTCATTATGTAATAATGAAGTGCTGAAAGAATCTAAATTCTATTTTATAAAATATAGTTAATTTTCAGAATATTTCAATTTAAAAAATATGTAAATAAAAAATTTTATACATAAATTTTGCCTCTAAAAAGTTTTAGATACATTAACAATTTTTTTATTACTTCCACTTGCGAGTCGTGGTTTAACTTTATAAAAAAACATCTCAGCATTTGCCTAAATGACCAAGGAAACAATAAAAAATTCTTGGTCAAGATGCCCGGCATGGGAATCGAACCTGCGGCCTCTCGAATGACAGTGCGTAGGCAAGGTATCACTACCAACTGAGCTACTGTCGCAGTGCATTAATAATTTTAGAATCATATTTTCTGAAAAGTAATATATGTAAATTCTGGTTAAATAAAGTTGTTTACATTTTACAGCTTTATCATGTGAGTTTTTTCAACGATTGGTGAACAAACTCAAACTTTTAACCTTAAACCACCTAGTTTTTTCTCCGTGTATTATCACAAAAAATACAAAATAACATATATGTGTATTTGCTTTATTTTGATTAAAAAGCAATAATATTATTTATTTTATTTCAGATACATTTCAAAAATTCTTTGTATCACAATGGAAATTGCTTTTAACGCTGTTAGAACTGAAAATCTTGGACTCATTAATAATTTGCTACAAAATGGCACATCAGAATATTCGAAAAATTCTATACAAAAGTCTCTACTAAATTATACCATCAGTATGCAAAATGTTGATATCATCAAAATATTAATGTCTCGTGGAGCAGATCTGAACCTTGGTTATGATGGATATTTAGGATCTGCAATTCACGTAAACAATTTAGAAATTATTAAGCTACTAATTAAACACGGTGCACATGTTAATTGTATTTTTGCTTATGAGTTTAAAATTCCATTGCATATAGCTATAATGAACAATTCTTTAGAAATCACAGAATTGTTAATTAAACATAAAGCGAATATAAATTTTCAAGACATGGACTTTGAGACAGGTTTGCATAAAGCTGTTAAAATTCAAAACGGAGAAATTATTTGTTTACTTCTTGAACATGGCGCAAACTTCAATTTGAAAGATAATATAACGTATTCTACACCTTTTAAAGTATCTATCGTTATGCACTGGACTAACAGTAAAACTATCTTGTTGACACATTTTATCAGACTCGAAGCATTACATAGAAGAATATAAAGTAATAGAAAAATATAAAGTCACGAAATGTGAGAAACAACACTAACGTCTGTTTAAATTATATAATTAAACATAAAGCGAATATAAATTTTTAAAACATGGAATTTGAGACAGGTTTGCATAAAGTTGTTAGAATTCAAAACGGAGAAATTATTTGTTTACTTCTTGAACATGGCGCAAACTTTGTTTTGATTATTGGGATCAACTTGTAGTAGGACGGTCAGAGCTACTGCTTGGAGAAAGGATCATGACTTTTTTTTTTTCCTTTGCTGCTTTGCAGGTAGCAGCTGGCTTCAATCGGTCAGTTTATTCGCCATGGGATCATGATTGACTGACGCCGTGGCGGCTGACTCGCGCTCTTTTATGCATGCTCGCGTGGTCGTAAAGACGACGCGCTGCGATTGGTCCGCGGCGCACGGTGGCATGCGAAAACTTGAGTTTCGCGATTCTCGGAAATCGGTTGCTTGTCGCGATGTGTTTTTACGACTTGTAGGGATTTTTCCGTTTTGAGAAGTAGTTTCAAATATGTTTTTTGATGCCTTCTTCAAATTCATCAAATCGCACAGCTTGTGAAAATCCAACAAAAATTAAAACTGTTACGAATGCTACAAAGTATATCAAACGTTTAGAGTTTCGTAACAAACGACATATGTTGGAGGCTAGGCGTATACGCCATACTAATGGCAATCTTAGGCGCCTGAGTCAGTACAGTTATAAGTAAATTTATCAATAATAAAAAAAAATTATAAAATATTCATTCATCTAAAATTTTAGTAGCAGAAGTAGAGGCTATCGAAAGACGTGGTGTTACATTACCACCACCACATCTCGCAGCTATGTCTGACAGTGACATATCTGACAATGAAAAAGAAAGTGAAGAGGAAAAAAGTGGGGAAGACTTTTTTTTGACCCCACTGTGCGGCGTTGTGCGAAGTACAGTCGCGTTAATAATTAATATTATTAATAATAATTATAAAAATTTTGTTTTCAGCATGTTGATGCTATTTATGAGTACCTTTTTAAAGAAAGAGTTTTAGTAACAATGAAAGGTGTTTGCTTGGAGACATTACTATCATTATTGTTATGTAAACAATAATGGTATCGAATACCTGCGTGACTTTCTTCATTTGCTTGCGGAAATCGTGCCGGAAACGTTAAAATAAAAAAACCTCAAGTTACGAAAAGTGAAATGACATGATATTACAGTCGAAAATCGCGGAATGGACAAACTTATTGTCGATTCAAAACGTAGCTGCACAATCTCTAATGACGGAGCAACAGTATTAAAACAACTAGATATTGTCCATCCGGCAGCCAAAACTTTGGTTGGTATTGCCAAATCTCAGGATGGCGAGGTAAACATATTTTTTACAAGAATTGAAAATATTTTCAATTCATTGATTTACCAAAAAATGAGGAAAAAATTGAGTTCCAATAATGTGATTGTTGTCGATTCAAAAGGTAATTCAAACTTATTGTCGATTCAAAATTTAGCTGCACAATCTTCTAATGACGGAGCAACAGTATTAAAACAACTAGATATTGTCCATTCGGCAGCCAAAACTTTGGTTGATATTGCCAAATCTCAGGATGGCGAGGTAAACATATTTTTTACAAGAATTGAAAATATTTTCAATTCATTGATTTACCAAAAAATGAGGAAAAAATTGAGTTCCAATAATATGATTGTTATTTTTGAATAACATTATTTCTAAATGAAAATAATACTAAAAATGAAATTTAAAAAAATTATTCAAAAATAATTTTATAAAGTAAAAATTCAAAATTTTTTAAATTAAAATTAATACAATTATTAAACAATTAAATTATTTCTTATCAATGAATAAGAAATCCAGCACCATTGCAATTATTGAAGAATTTTGAACCTTTTGGATGTAATTATGCCGTAAGTAGATTATTATATACTATAACAATATGCAAAAATACAAGTACACGTAATAGTAATTGAAGAGGTGAATGCAATAATTAAACGGTCGGATACGGTAGGCTACCAGTTATCAAAGTACTCGTCGAAGTAGGTTTAACGTCGCAGGTTCGCCCCAGTGACGGACTTACGTCAGGAATTTAACTTCGACAGGATATGGACGACTACTCGCTGATGGCGATATAGAGCACTTGGCACGACGGGTTCGCCCCAGTCGCGTCGGGTATTGTCAGAGACGCCCTGACTTATACAGGATAGGCCCGACAGGTTTACCCTAGCCGACGGACGACCTCACCAGAGACGACCCGGTTGTAGTGCTCGAGAAGCCCGTAGCTCTTACTGGATGAGTCGCGATTGGTATCGTCGCCGCGACTGCCTAGACTCGCGAGCGGTGCGGGCTTATATAGGCTCACCATGCGTGCCCCACCCTGACTCCTCCAGTCGCCCCTCTTCTACCTCGTGACGGGATATCGATGCAACGTCACATAACATTGTGCAAAAGACAAGTAAACGTAATAGTAATTTAAGAGGTGGATGCAATAATTGCATAAGAAAAAAAATGAGTTTCAAGAATTATGGAGTTAAAGAATTAAAATTGATTTAAATAAGGGTTGAAATCGAGTAAATCAGGTTAATTAAATAAAGGTAATCGACATATAAATAAAGGTTAAAAGAATCGTGAAATGATTACTTTTTCACAAAAAAAAGTTAATTTCGTCTGTTATTATTTATAAATATTAAATAAAAGGATTTTAATTTTGTCAAAAACAGACTAAAAAGTTTCGTTTTAATTTTTTATTAGCAACGTTTTAAACTTGGGTCATTATAGGCCTGTAATGATATGGAATTAATAAGTTAAATACAGTTTTCAAAAAAATATAACATAACAATTTTAAGTTATAATATAAAAAAATATAAAATAAAACTGTAAAATGTACTTTAAAAATATTGTAATTGTCAACTTGGTTCATCCTTGTTAATACATAAAAAAAAAAAATTTGGCTTCTTTGCGCCAAAAAATTAGCCCTAGCTTCGAGTTTTTTTGTTGCAAATCGGACAAAAGATTATGTTAGCACCATTGGTGCAAAGTAATTCATACCCTCGGGTAATTTTAAAAGACCTCTTGTACGAATTTTTACAATAATTGGAAAATTTTACCTTTATTACGTAATATATTATAAAGCAAATTTTTTTTTATTTTTAAAAGTAAAACGCGTCACTCTACTTCGGTAGAACTAGCAGATTTTAAACTTTGACTGAAGAAGGTTATCACCGAGTGATTTAGGGGTGGCTCGGTGACTTTAAGGGAGGAAAAACTATGCAATGAATATTTATTTGTAATTCGTTTCATATAAATTATAAAATTTTATTGAAATTATCAGTAAAATATAGAATTTAATAAACTTTTAGTTTATGGAAAATATGTTTAGCAACAATTTGTGTTACATTGTTATATACATATTTTTTCAAATAACGAATTTTTTATCGTTTACAGAAAATACTAACTACTAATCTATATATTTGAAATTGTATTACAATTTTTGTCTTATAATATTTTTACGTATTAATTTCCAGATAGTTTAGAAAACCTTATAATTCAAAATTTTCCACTTGTCACGTGATCTATACGAAAACCATATTGACTTACTGAATTTTATAACTTTTCTAAGATATCGTAGTGATGATTTCGTCAAAATACACAGAATATCTGTTGGATGTTTTTTTTTTAATTTGAATTAATTTCAATAGACTTATTCAAATTGTAAAATGGACAATAACACTATTTGAATAGACTTATTTTGATTGTATTTAATCGGAATAAATGGCGACCAATGACAAATTAGTTTTCAATACAAAACAAATTGTTAGAAATGGGATTAAATTGTTCCAAATTGGAAATTCACAATTTAAGTCTATTACAATACGGTGATATAAAATTTAATCTCATTTCCAACAATTTGTTTTGCATTTACAACTCGCTTATCTATTGGTTACCATTTATTATATAAGATTTTACTGTAAAAAAATCTGTGTCTCCAAAATTGAAATTCAGTCTTTTGGAACTGAAATGCAGTACATTCCAGTCTGAAATTACGTTCATTACTCTGAATTTCAGTCTGAAACGAACTGAATTTCAGATGAAACAGACTGAATTTCAGTTTTTGGGACATTTTTATACAGTGTATTATATTAATACAATCAAAATAAGTCTAATCAAATTGCGTTAGTGTCCATTTTACAATTTAATAAAGTCTATCCAAATGGATTTCTTTTTCAATGAATTATTTTTATCAGTGTTGCATTCTAGTTATTGGCATAATTATTATGTGTTACTATACCTCTTATTGTTTTTACATAGACTGCGCTAAAACTTGTATGCTGTTATATCCTTGTAACGTTTTTCCCGGTTCGTTAGGGATACTTAACGAAAATGTTCCAATGTTCCAATGTACTTTGTTTAAACGTTGCACGAACTTTACACAAGTTGACGAAATTATAAGTGACAATCCGTTGTAGAATGTGTTATGTATTGTGTTGTATGAGCCGATGATATTTGTTAATTGACTATTCTTGGAGTGAGTAATTTCACGTGTAAATTTTCGGTTTTTATAATTGCGATTCAAGTATAGTGTGTGGGGGAAAAAATGTGTAATATACACTATAAAAAGATTTTAAAAATATGTCTAATTGCTTAGCAATTTATACTATCTTTTTTCATTAATTAATGACGTATTTTTTAGGAATTCATTATCGCCAAAAAGATTTCAAAACGGTATAACAAAATTAGCTTATATTCACTTAATTGTATTTAAATGAGATTTCAATTATTTAGGAGTTTTCACTATCTTTTTCCATTAATAATGCATTTTCTTAAGAATTCATCATCGCTCATATTAAGATGAAAATATAAAAATGATCTGATTTTTAGTACACAAAAACTTTAAGATTCGATTAATTTCATTTAAAAAATAATAATCATTCATTTTTTTCATCTTATCTTGAAATCGCTTTCTAAGAGGTGAAATAATACACTGGTCAGCAAAAAAATGCATCACTTTGAAACGCATCAAAAGTTGCCAATTTTCAAATCAATATAACTTTTTCAAATTTCTACCATAATGCATGTTATCTTTTTTAAATTGAAGCATAGAATCTTTACTTTAATACCCTATGTTTGGTTTTTTTTCAATTCACCCCTTTTAACTCTTTAAACGGCGATAATTGCAAGGAATATTTTTAATAGCAAAATGATTAAACTTTGTCGATCTTTACCACGATAAATCGACTTATCAAGGTATAGTATTTTTTTGAATGCATTTGACAATTCAAAGTTTTCTGAACAAATTTAAAAAAAAAGATTTGTATCTAGGCTTATTTTTCACGAAGTTACAATGATTTGAAAAAAAAATGCATTTTCAATGATTTTGTAGAGTTTTTACTTTTATACCGTGTATACTTTTCAGGGAATGAAACTGAAACCGAAACCAAAAACCGGTTAAACCGATTCAATTTTAAAACCGAAACCGAAACCGATATTTTCAAAATGACTTAAAACCGTAAAACCGAAAACAATAATTCGGCATTCGGTTTTAAACCGGTTTCGAAATTTCGAATCTTTTCAATTTCAATTTTCATACATAATTAAAATCTGTTAAAATTGGCACATTTTCAGTGTTTTTGAAACGTTTTTCAGCAACTTTTCAGACATTTTTTTTCAACATTTTTCAGACGTTTTTTCAGATATATTTTTCTACAAGGGATACTGCCCAATAATTTATATAATATATATACGTTTATAAAAAAACAAATGAATGCATGCACCATTATTTATTACCCAAAATTTATTTACTCTAATTTCTAATATTTCTTGATATATTATTCAATAATCAATTTAATACTTTTATCAAGTTTGTATAGGTATTCTAATTCATTTATTTACATAATTATTGTTACTAAATTTAAGATAAAAAAAATTTAAAGAAATTAGACAATTTTGAAAATATTCTGAACATAAATAATTAGTTCTATTTTTTAATGTTTATATTTTAGTTTACATTTATATGCGCATTATATGATTATGCAGTATGAAACCGATTTAAAATCGGTTTTACCAAAACCCTTTTAATCGGTATTTGAAAACCAAAACCGAAACTGAAACCTTCTCGATGTAAAAACCCAAACCGAAACCAAAACCCTTTTTTCGTTTCGGTTTCATTCTCTAATACTTTTATTCCGAAAGTTTTGACGTTATCAAGTAGCATTAGAATCGAAATTTGTTTATTTACAAACATGACTGGAATGTCGTACATATACGAAGAAGAAATTTTTTCTTTTTGGTATACATCGTAATATCAGTCATAACAGTATCAAAAATGCCTCAACATAGTGAGTTTCAACGCGTACAAATTGTGACTCTGCTAGAAGGATTTTTTCAAAGATATGTTGCTAGACGATTAAACGTGAATCAATCCGTTGTGTCAAGAACTACGCGTTGAAACTCACTATGTTGAGAACTTCGTGAAAAATAAGCCTAGATACACATCTTTTTTTTTTCATATTGTTCAGAAAACTTTGAATTTTTAAATGCATACAAAAAATACTACCTTGATAAGTTGATTTATCGTGGTAGAGATCGACAAAGTTTAATCAGTTTACTATTAAAAATATTATTACTTGCAATTATCGCCGTTTAAAGGGTTAAAAGGAGTGAATTGAAAAAAACCAAATATAGGGTTTTAAAGTACAGACTCTGAGCCTCAATTTAAAAAAATAACATGCATTTTGATTGAAATTTGAAAAAGTTATATTGATTTGAAAATTGACAAATTTTGATGCGTTTCAAAGTGATGCATTTTTTTCGCTGACCAGTGTAGTATAATTTGTACCGAAGGAGCAAAACTTAGTTTTGCTCCTCGAGGGTAATACACTATTTTTTGTTACAAATGTACTTTAAAGTCGTATTTTTTGATTCTTGAAAATGAGGAAGAAAAATGCAAAATTGCATTTTGCTCCTTAATTTCAGGAAATAAAACAGGATGTGTGACGAAAAAAATTTTTTATTTAAATAATAATATGTCGATAATAGATACAGTGCTGATGACCTTTTGCATAATATTAGTGATACCAATAAGTTAAAAATTAATGTTGCTATATAAATATATATATTTGATTCTTATAACATTATCGATGATAATTTTGCATACAATATTAACCCCTTCAGTTCAATTTTTTATCTAGCAATGAAAAACAATTTTTTTCATTATGTATAGCTTTTATATGATCAAATTAAGAGTTTTTTGCAATAAAAAATGTCATTTTATTTTTTTCGTTTTTTTGCAATAACTAATTATTTTATTATTAAAAATTAAAAATTTTACGTTTAAACAATAACTTAATAAATAAAGAATACTTTTTGTCATCAAAATTGCAAAATTAATTTAATTAACATGACAAAAAACTAATTTGTAAGTTTTTCGGGCATGTACATTATATTGTACACGGTGACTGAAAGGGTTAATGATATCAATAAGTTAAATATATATTTTGCTGTATAAAAATATATATTTGATTCTTATAACATTGTCCATAATAATTTTGCATAATATTAATGATACCAATAAGTTAAAAATAAATTTTGCTATATAAAAATATATAATACACTGTCGTAAAAATAATCAGCATCCTATATGCTGAAGCAAAAGTTTGTCATTTTTCAAAATTGTGTAATTTTTTTAATTTCCATTCAAAACGTGCGAATTTTTTTTTAATTAAAGGTTAAGCCTTCAACTTTAAGATATTTTAAGCAGATTTTATTATGTACTCGCGGGGTTTATGGGAAGTAGGTTCGGGTGAGCGAGGAGTATACTGGAACGGTTGAAATTGGGAGTGGTATACGACGAAAGGTTGGCTTATCAAGGCGAGAGACGTTAGAGTAACCTCGCGGATCTCTAGAGTTGTGTCCGTAACAAGTAGCGTAAATGTTTTCCGGAGGTGCTGGTAGAGGGATGCACCTCCACTTTATTGGGCCCCGTAATAGGTTAGATGCAAAATCTGGGACCAGTTCTGTGTGGGATGTATAGGAATTTTCCGCTATGGTCGTACACTGAGAAAAATGTATTCCTACTTTTTGCAAACATTGTTCGTAATCGTGATGTATAACATATTTTCTGCCTCAAAATACTAGCACTGATAGCATTTTGACGAATAATGTTAATATTTTTTGTGAACATACTACTAAAAAGAGTTATTATTCTAATACATAATATTAACATTCTTGTTAAAAATGCTCTCAGTGCTAGTACTTTAAGGCAGAAAATCTGTTATACATCACGATTACGAACAATGTTTGCAAAAAGTAGGAGTAAATTTTTCTCAGTATATTCAAACGGGTTATGTCGTACTTTTGTTTTTTTTTGAGGGTCCGACAATGTTGATAGAAGGATCTTAAGGTTGGGAACTTGACAAGTTCCTCTCGGGATAGAAGGCAGTATTGGTTGGAAAAGGATTGAGGGGGGATTAAGGATGTCGATATATTTTAAGTGATTTCTTCGGCGTTTTTGAATTTGCCGGAAATTTCTTGCGACCGTCAAAAGTTGGTCCTGGGGCACAGATTTAGATTTTTTGTCTAGGTGAAGGTCGGAATTTCGGGTGAATGTGACTTACTCTTTATATTGTAGCTGGTTGAGTTGGTCCAAGTGGACCTTTTTAAGGTAGGAATACAAGTCCAGGTGGACGTGTTCAAGGATTCACCAAGTGGTCTAGTAGAGGTAATACAAAAATCCAAGTGGATTTTTGTGATAGGAATTCGATCAAGTGGTCTATTATAGGAAAAGGATGTGTGAGTTTTTCGACCAGGTGGTCTACCTGTTAGTTCAATAAATAATAAATTTCCAACAGTTGTAACTTCCTTTACAATCACCGTATTAAGACTATAATTTAAAAAAAAAATCTTCATAATTGAACAAGCTTTCAGATACCATAAACACAGATTGTAAAAATGCAGCGTCTATTTCTATTAAAAATGTAACGCAATATTATAAATTTTGCACTAAAAAAGTGTCATTGAAAAAGAAGGTGGTGGGTGGAAATCTTCAATAAAAATAAAATCTGTCTAAAACATCTTAAAGTTAAAGACTTAACCTTTAATTTAAAAAAAATTGCACGTTTTGAATGAAAATTCAAAAAGTTACACGATTTTAAAAAATTTCATTATTTTCTCTTCAACATATAGGGTGCTGATTTTTTTTCTGACAATGTATCTGATTCTCATAACATTTTTATAAATTTTGTTAAAAATAAAATTTTTTCCAAGTTAACGACCCAACCCTGCTTCTTTCTCTAAAAAAAGTGTCAAGAGTGTGAAAGTTTATTGATCGCAATGTAGCCACAAATTTTAGCGAAGTTTAAAATTTGGGAGAATTATGAGAGATGGTAGGAAAAGAGGGTACCGTCCTCTTTTCTAATGCATTGGTTTTCTCGTATTTGTATATTGTGAAGAAGTTCACGAAGCAGGAATGGATCCCTATAAAATCCGACGGTCTACTGTAGAACAGATATTGCTTCTTTGCAACATCTGCGGGCATCCTCAAATAAGAAAAAAATGCAGAGGAAAACGGACGAAGAAAACAATTTGCTGGAGGAGTGTAGGTAGACAAAGAAAAGACAGAGAAGAAGGAATAAAAGTGGCTTTTTAGTGGCAGTTCCTACATCCCTGAAGAAAGCACTTTAAACAGATTAAGCGTACGTCCTGAATAGCGGTGCAAAATTATGCTAACGAAATGCCACTCCTATTCAAAATTTGTTTACCTTTTCGCATTGTATGTAAGACAAATCAGATGAATAAATATCAATGCGGTATCAGTTTTGTTATTAATTTCTCCTAGAACTTAGTTTGACTGAATTATTGTATTAAAGATAGGAGTGTAATGTTGGTCCAAACTAGATTACATGTATTTGCTTTGGGTGAATCCTTGAAAAGTAAATAATACATTGCTGCGTTGAATGGTTTATATAGAATTATATATTCACTTACTGGTAACACATGGTATTGACACGATCCGAACTCATTCTGTTCGTGTTTTCATTTCGCAACCACACGCGGGATTATATACAAGTTAGTTTGGTTATACTTGCATTAATATTCACCCTTCGGTAAGTTTGTTCAGTGAGATTCAAATGTGTTGTATTATTTAATCGCACACCCACGAATCTTGTGAACATATTTTGAATGAGACAAATTTGATAGGTTTAGTTTTATTGCCCTTTTAGAAATAAAACTCTGAAAAAAATCTGAGAAACTCTGAGAAACTTTCTCGATTGGGACATTTTCAGAGTTTCTCAGAGGTTTTCAGAATTTTTAAGAGATTTTTTAACAATTTTTTTTCTAAGTTTTTTAGAGTTGTATTTTTGAAAGCGCTCTTTTAAAAATACAATTTTATAATAATAAATACAAAATCAACTTTCAATAATTATTTGTATAATTAGATGTCAAAATTTAATATTTAAAAATTTTTTGTTTTCGTGCATAAAGTCAAAAATATAATAGTAATATCAGTTTTTAAATAGTATTCTATAAAAGTTTTATTTTTAATTTTACATTATATTATAAATATTCATAAGCTTTAATATTTTTACAATTTTATATAACATTTTAAATAATTTTGACGAATTTATTAATAACAAGTAAATAAAAAGTAAGAATTGCATAAAAATATTACTAAATAATGTTTACATTATTAGCATTAACACATCAAAATTTCATCAACTTTTACTGTACAGAACCGAAGATATTTATTTTGAAATTTTCATAAAAATGTATAACCAGTATATCTATATATATTAGGGTGGCCTTAAAAAAATTTTTTTTCTACAAACAACAAAAAACGATTCTGTTTTATGAGAAAATATGAGGAGAATTTATTTAAGCAGTTTTTTCAATAGAGAAACCGTGCCGCAAACGACTTGAAATAAGTCATTTTTGTTAAAAATGAATTTTTATTGTGTAATAGGGTGATTCAAAAAAAGGCAACTTTTAAATATTCAAGGACGCACCCTATATTATCAAAGTGTATCTAAAAACGAACATTTCTGGACTAATTAGAGCAATTTTGGATAATTTTAAGAGGTCGCTACCAACAATTGAAATTTTTTCAAATGACGATTTTTATATAAAAAATGCTATAAAATTACATGTAGAATAAAAAGAATACACCGAAATGATTTTTCAACCAAAAACGCCTAAAGTTTAACTCCTTCTGAACAAAATGAAAAAAAATAATGTCTAAATTGCATGATTTTTAATAAAGATATGTACTTTAAAAAAAATTCGTTTATTTAAAAAAAAAGTTTTGTGCTAAAAAGGGTATTTAAACAAAGGTATTATTTAAATAATCAAGGACGCACCCCATAATATCAGAGTACATCTAACAACAGACATTTTCAAATTAAAAAAATTAATTTTGGATAATTTTAAGAGATTGCTAACAGCAATATTGAAAATTTTTTTAATTACGGTTTTTAATTAAAAAATGTAATATTATTAAATTTATATTAAAAATACCATCAAAATTTAACTTTTTCTGAACAAAATGAACAAAAAATTATGTTTAAATTATATAATTTTT
>JABFPH010000056.1:0-13478 GCA_022817485.1 Elgonia sp. ZL-2020 | reverse complement strand
ACTCTTGCGGAACGACAAACGAAATAAATCACCAACTCCAGAGGAATATTTTCGATCCTTTCCATGCTTATACTCTCCTATTGCGACATCCTTGGTAATCATTTGAATCATAATCTAAATTTCAGAATTCACATATGTAGAAGTAACTAAAATATATAAAACTCTTTGTATAATGGTTGCTGTTAATATTAATGTTTAAAATTTAAGTTGCAGTAAGATTTTCACAACATCATTTTGGAGTATGCTCGAAGCGGTAAAGTTCCAAAAAAATTGGTAACAGATTACAAAACGAAATTTGCTCAAGAATGGCCACCGTTAGCAGACAAACTTACTAAACGTCTCAAATCTTTAAAATCACAAGACGCGAAAGATTTCAAAGTAGCATATGAAGCCGAGCTGCTTACAGGTTAAATTACATTTGATTATGTAGAGAATGATTATCTAACTTTGTACATAATTTTTAAATGATTTTTTGTATTTTTAGGCTGTTACAACGAGACTTTGGCATTATTGGCTTTGCCTCTATTTATGAAATTAGCCAAAGTGTTCAAAATTGATGGTAAAACAATCACTTTGACAAAATCCGAGATCTCGAAAGACTTCATTTTATTTGTAAAGGTGAATAATATTTAATTATTAAAAATTACTTTTTGTCATCAATTTTGTTTAAACAAAATAATAATAACAAAATTTTTGTAAATTATAATATAATAGGATCCAAAGGACATAGAATCTGAACGAGAAGGATATGAAAAATGGCTAAGAGAGAACTTGAAGCTTCCAGTTCATCCTTACGCTATTTTTGCTGGAAAAATTGATAGCATTCAGTACAGTGTCTGTTTGAATGAAGAATTGTACATGTTTAAGGACTCTATGAGTGCAATGGAATGCTGTTTTATGTGTTTGTCGGCTCTTAAATACTTTCCCCCAATTAGCGATTTCGTGTGGTCTTTTTTCGAAAAAACTGTTTATGATTTTCAATTCAAAACGTTTCCTCAATGCATTACTAAACTCAATACGGATCTAAACAAAATGTAATGATTTCACGATCTTAGCTGTAATTTTTTAAAATCAGTGTTATTACGAAATATCAATATGGACGTTATTTTATTGCTTAATTATTTTTTGTCTTTCATTTTATTTTTGTATGATCCTTCCTTGACATGAAAATTAGTCGATCTTGTAATTGAAGAAATTGTATGTTTTATTGTTAAAGTTTATTTGCAATCTGAACGACATTACATCTGTATTACAAAAAGAAAACGTAAATAATGAAATAATAGTTCAAATAACGACAATTTTTCAATACACAAATCTATATTTGATCATGTTGACAGTGAATGGAAACGTTTTAAATTACTGAAGAAAAAAGGGATGATCGAATTTGAAAACTTTTTAATAGGAACTCTGTTTCAAAAAATAATTGTGGGAAATGATGCGAAAATGGATCCTCTGAATATGTACGGAGTGCATATTCCATTAAGGAAAAGCTTGAAGCTATTTCTTGAAATACCCGGAGTGTTTAATCAAATCATTGATTACATTCATAAACTTTCTAACGAAACACATCTTATTACTAACATAATTATCTTATTACCACTTTATTTTTTTTATGATTATTTGGAGGTAGGAGATCCTCTTGGTAGTCATGCTGGAGAGAACAAGTTTGGTGCAGTATATACAACAATTGCTACCTTGCCACCTCACATATTATCAAAACTTGATAGTATTATTTTTACAGCTCTGTTTCATACAAATGATAAAAAACAAACCGACAATCAGAAAACATTCCAAATATTGATCAATGAACTTAATTTTTTAAATGCTGAAGGAATTACGATTAACATTAACGCACGCATAGAAGTGTTTTATTTGGATCAACAACATAAATTTTGTTACATGAAGTATGTTGATTCAATTATGATTTTTGTATACCTAACAAAATTCTATTTTTCGTAAACAAAATACTTTTGTAGTACATATTTGTGAAATCAAAAAAAATTATTCTTTATTCTACTGTAATTTCGGTTAAAATAAATATTATTTTTTTGTTGATTTCATTTTGTTGAATCTACAAAATAGTTTGTAACATAACACGCAGTGCGCATGCGCAAAGATTTTCGTTACTGAACTTTCGTTACTGCGCGTTCTTTGACGTCTTTGGCGTAGCAAAACAAAAGTGAATTAACGTGATTTTATAAAATTTATTCATTATTATGGATCAGGAAACACAAAATATTCTAAATTCGTGGAATTTGGGAGAACTAATACCTCAATTTAAAGGTAAGTTAAACATTAATTAAGTACTTATTTTGCAATCTTTGATAACCTCAAACTTGCAAAAATTTAGAAAACTTTATAACCTCATTTTATGTTGTAATTTTTTGTAGAATTGTCAATAGACTATGACGCCTTTTTATTATTAAACGAGGATATCATAAAAAGCCTCGTAAAACCATTGGGTACACAATTGAAATTTTTAAATAAATTTCAAGCTTTTAGAAATTTCGAATCAAAGTTTTCCGGCGACAACGTAAGTTTGTTATTTTGTAATATTTTTAAATTATATTTTTTTGTTTACGAATTAATTTTGTATAACGTTTTAAAAGAGTAAATAAAATTTGTTCATAATAATAATTATCTTTTAATCATTACTTAAAACTTAGATTATACAGTTATTTTTGTACATTTTATACAAACTTTGCACACATTCAATATAAATATCGAAATCTTTTATAGGTATCATCCATTATTGAGAACGAAGCAGATGTTGACATAATCACAGTTATAGATTTACCACAATCTTCTGATGTATGTATCATTATAATTAATTTTTTTCCCATAAAAAATGAAATTTTTGTATTTAATTAATGAATATTAATAATCTAGAATATCGAAGAACATGCAACAGAACCACCACTTAAAAAAAGAATTGTATCAAATTCAGGAAAAAACAAAACAACAATTTATCCCAGAGAATCATTTCGTAATCTTGTAAGTACATTGTTATTGATTTTATTGAAAAACAAAATTGTTTTACTGTCAACTATACAAACACTCCTTATTATTCCAAAATGTTTTATCTAAATGCAACCGTGTTACATTTTATATATATTTATTTATAATATACAATAAAAAATAATGAATTGATATGATAAAGAATTAATTGTTTGAAAACTGATCCCAATAATAATTCTAAGTAATTTGGATTTTTATTAATACAAAATAAATATTGATATAATTTTCATAAATACGTATAATTTAAAATTGATGTAATAATTTATATGACGGTATTTTATTTTTATATTAACATTTTTGTACAGGATTTAGAAGCATTATTGAACCAGACAGTATCAGGCTCGTTAGTGTTAGCAGCATATAGGGGAAATA
The DNA here is from genome assembly GCA_022817485.1 of Elgonia sp. ZL-2020. NCBI lineage: Eukaryota > Metazoa > Arthropoda > Insecta > Hymenoptera > Scelionidae > Elgonia > Elgonia sp. ZL-2020. Next base: position 10,088 of record JABFPH010000056.1, on the reverse strand, counting down.
ACTCTCTTTCAGCAGAACACCGAAAAAAACTAGTAGAGATTATTATATTTTCCATTGTTGAAGATAATTCTAATGTAGAGTAAGACAAATAATTTTCTTTTGTACATTATATTATACATAATAATGATAATTATAATTTTGTTTATATATTTAAATTCTTAATAATTTCAGGAAAATTTTACAAAATCATCATTTTGAAGAACTGGCTGATAAAATAGTCGAAATTTTTCGTTCTGAAGTAAAAGAAGTTTATTATGTAGCCCCAAAAGTGGAGGGTGATTGTCAAAAAATTGCAAAAGGTAAATTAGTTGATAAGTACAGAAATTATAAAAGAGAAGTGAGGAAATTAATACCTAAAGTGGATCTTTGCAATGAAACGGCTTCAACTTCAACAGGTAATAATTATAAAACTATATAAATCAATTCCTCTTTTCCGTTTCTCTTTACTATATATAAAAAAATGGTAGTTTAAATCATTATAATGATTGTACAGTCTTACATAATTTAATATATAATTTTCAGCTCAGTTAATAAATCCTCTTGATGAAAATGAGCATTACATCTGGTTAAAAAGTAATTCAGAGCCATGGTTGAGTGTCATTCATCATTGGACTGAATTACAAGAGCTTAGAAAAAACAATTTTCAAAACTCTAATGGACTTGTCAATGATGTTTTTGAACAGTGGCCTATTTTAAAACAGCCTCTAGGTCATTTGTTAGTACGTATTAATTTATACTACATAAATTTACTTTTTAAAATATTGAATAATAATAAATAACTAAACAAATTTTATTTCATATACTTAAAATTCTGTTTCATTCCTCATAATAATATATTAATATATTAATACATTTTTGTAGTTTTGCTAAAAACTATTAGAATAATACAAATTCTATTTTTCAATAATATTCAAATTAATTCAATATATTTTAATATTGTGCAGCTAAAAGAAGATTTCCATTACTTTTTCAAAAATGATGTCAATATTCATGAGATGTGGCCTTCATATTCCAGAAAATTATTTGATATAATGAAAGAAGAGATAAAAGATAAGCAATGTCTAATATTGTTGAAATCACTGGAAGACAATAATCTGTCTGCAGGTAAGCAGTTTTTTTTCTTCATCACTTCAATTATATATAATTTAATAAAATTAAAATAGTTATTATAAATTATACTGCGGTTGTAGAAGAGATATGGAAACCATAATTTTTTCGGACTTTTTGTTCTCATATCTCTTTTACAACCATTGTCCAACCAAAGAACAGCTTAGGCAAAACAAAAAAAAATTATTTTTCTTCAACATTTAATAAATTGTACTACTTTATTTTGAAATATTAAAAATGTAAAATAATTATTTTTGTTAAATAATACAATATGTTTTGTATATAAGAGAGTTCAATATTATCAAGTAATTTGTTTCAATTACTGATTCTCAAATTAATTGTATTTTACATTTTTAAAAATTATTTCATATTTATTGTAAAACATGAATAGTATGTTACTTTACAAGTGGGAGAAGTTTCTACTTCTCCGACATGTAAAGTATGATACTTTTTCTTACGAGTAGCAGTAGAAGTAAAAAAATTCTCCAACTGTAGACAGTGGGAGAAGTAGGTACTTCTACCGCTCAAGTGAGAAAAATTTCATTTCTTTTACACCTCTTTTTATTTTCTTTTCATTAGATACACGAAGTATAACTCTTTTATCGTTGTTACCTTCGTTATGTTTGCCTGTAAGTAAAGCTAGAAATAAGAAGAATATTTGGAAACCCACCGTTTTAGAATCTAGAAATAGTTTCATTTTACACGTAAAGGTATATTTTTCTTATGTAACTAATCTTAATTACTATCAACAACAAAACTGAAGACCATTATATTATACAAGCTATAGAGATGCAATAATTGAATATTTTTATTAATTAACTTCATATAATGAAGGTTATTTTTTAGACCTCCACTTCTTTTCAAAAAAATAATAAAAAAAAAATATTTTACCGATTGAGATAAATGTATATAGATTAAATTTTTGAAACAAAATAAATTTGACAAAAACAAAATAAAACAAAATAAATTTTAAATATTATTCAGTAATTTCGGAGTTTTCGGTGTAAAAAAAGGGATAACTGAAAAATAATCTTGAAGTGATATGTAAAATCTTTTATCATAGTTTTATTAAACATTTTTTAATACAATTTGCTAAGTTAATTTCATAAAAAGAAAAATTAAAATCGTGACAGAAGATTTGAAAGATCACCTTAAAATTTGTTTTTCTTTTCAGATTCCTGGAGAATTAGAAAATGAAATAGATAGTTTAAGAAATAAGCATAATACACACGGAGTACCTTTGCAACCATTAATCGTCATTGTTGGACCTAGTCTGAACACAATTGGTAGCATTTACGTTCATATTAATTACACTTTATATTCAATGAATAATATTCTGCAAGCTGTAGATACTTGCTATAAAGCAATTCATGTTCTACATGCCAGATATCAAATGGAATCTGAGCAAGTTTGGTTATTAATCCAAAAATCTATTTACAAAATGGAAACAAAATGGGATAAAAAAATACCTTCAGTGCTTTCTGTGGTAGCAAAATTATTGAATTAAAAGCTGCGATTTTATTGGTTTCAAAAGTTTGTTTTAAATATGTCATATATATTTATCAAGTAGTACATAAATTATTTAAAATATTTATTAGTAAGAGGCGTTACTAAAACTGATAATAAAGTTTGTTATATTATCACTTAATATATTATAAGGTTTAAGATAGTCGTAAGTTATAAGATAAGACTGAAAAAATGTATGATTGTTTTGTTTGTTGTGATAGTTTTGAAACTATTAAGATGTTAATGCATCATATTAATTTGCAACACAGATTCGTCGATAATTATCAGTGCAAAAATAATAATTGTAACCGTGATTTTCAAAGTAAAGTTGCTTTTAAACAGCACTTAGTAGAGAAACACCCTGTAACTAATCATAATTGCATAGTAGAATCACCTCAAATCAAAAATTCTTTTGAGTTGCCTATGAAAACGGATGTTTCAGTAGAAGCAGAGGTAGGCATTAATAGAACTACAGAAACAATTTCCACAACTGATTGTAAAAACGTTTTAAACAACGAAGTATTACAAATTATCACTGAATTACATGAAGTATCATCATTCAATGCTCAAAATATAGACATGATTATAAAATTAATACAAAATTTTTTAAATGGACCATTTTTTAAGTTGTTTCAATCAAAAATTATAAAACTAATAGAACAGTACGCTACTAATCTAAATGTCAGTAATGAAATAACGGAGTTGTTTAATCTTTGTGATGAGGTATTTCAAAAATATAATACTGAATTCAAACGAATAAAAGAAATTGATAAACTAGGTTGTTACATTAATCCTACACCTTATGTTATCGGGCAAAAAACTACTGCTGTACGAGAAAACGGCAAAGTGATCATGAAACCAACTAATGTAACAGGACAGTTTGTATCTGTTAAAGAAGTATTACAAAAATTATTTGAAATTCCACTTGTATTAGAAACAATATTAGAATATATGGACAAATTAAATAACACAAGTCAAAATTATATGAGTAATATCATTCACGGTGATCTTTGGGCTAAATTAATTCGTGAACAACCCAATAAAAAGATTATGCCTTTACTTGTTTACTTCGACGATTTAGAAGCAAATAATGGTCTAGGGGCACATGCTGGCATACATAAATTAGGATGTGTTTACTTTGTGCTATTAACAATGCCACAGCAATTTTTGTCCATGTTGAAAAATATTTTTTTAACTTTATTATTTTACAGCTCAGATAGAAACAAATTCGGTAATAGTGCTACATTTCGTCCGTTAATTGAAGAGTTAAAAGATTTAGAAACTAATGGAATTACAATCAATAGAACAACGATTTATTTTAAATGTACTTTAGTTACTGGTGATAATTTAGGAATTCATCAAATTTGTGGATTTGTAAAAAGTTTTGCGGCAAATTTCCCGTGCAGGATTTGTACGATAACTAAAGAAAAGCTTCGTGAACAAACATCTGAAAGTAAACATTTGCTTCGAGATATTGTTACTTATTACAATGAATTACAGAAGGAAACATCAGAAACAGGATTATCAGAAGATGCTGTATGGAATGAATTAAATTCATTTCATGTTTTACAAAACTTGTATGTAGATCTTATGCACGACCTTCTTGAAGGTATTTGCCAAAATGTAATGAGTAAAGTTATACTTAATTTAATTAAAAATAAATGCTTTGATTTAAATACTTTAAATAGTCGACTCAAAGGATTTGACTTCGGTCCTACTGATAGTAGTAATCATCCTCATGCAATACGAAAAGAAACATTGAAGAAAAACAAATTGGGTTATTCTGCGGCTGAGATGTTAATTATAGTAAAATACTTTGGCATTATAATCGGTGATAAAGTACCAGAGAACGATGGTTATTGGAACTTATATTTATATTTAAAAGAAATTTTAGATATTTGTATAATGCGTGATTTTCATTCTGGTTTAGTAAATCATTTAGAAGTCATCATAACAGAATTTCTCAACTTGTATATTAAGCTTTTTGGTAAATGTCTAACGCCAAAATTTCACCACTTGACACACTATCCAACTGTAATTCGTTTAATTGGACCTTTAGTACACGTTTGGACAATGCGAATGGAAGCAAAACATAAATTCTTTCGAATGGGTTGTAATACTACCTGTAACCGTATAAACTTATTGTACACCTTAGCTAAAAAACATCAACTCATGTTAAGTACTCGCTTTTTTAAGAAAATTGGATTAGATGATACACAAACGTATGGAGCCTCTAAACCAATTAGTATTAAATTACAAGATTATGGTTGCATTCAACCAATATCACTCGGAGATTTAAAAAATTTGCGTCTAATATCATCAATTGTAGTTTTGAACGTAACGTATAAACTAAATATGATAATAGTTGTTGATTATGATGACAATCTTCCAGTTTTTGCGAAAATCAAAAATATTTTAATAAACGAGAAGGAAAAAGTGTTTTTTATTTGTGAAAAATATGTAACATTAGGTTTGCATGAACATGTTGGAGCTTATGAAGTTGTCCATTCTAATGAAAACGTATTAATTTGTATTGATGCTTTATTTGATAATTTTACTACGTACGGTCACTTTTCAGCTAATGGAGATTATTATATTATATATAATCATTAATACTTCAGTATTTGAAAAAAAACATAATTGACTGTTAAGCGAAAAATTAATATTTTGTTTTAAATAAATAACGATGTACGCCAAACTTGTTATAACATAAGTATAAAACTGAATATGTGATACTTAATTAATGTCTTATTAATTATATTATTAATCAATAATGTAGCGCAAAATAATGTATATACAAGATATGACATTAAAATATTTTATAATAAATTAAATTTTTGTACAATTTTTGAATCCTATATATATATATATATATATATATATGCATCATCTATATTAAGCTAATCAATAATATTTATTTTAATATATCAATATTAGTATTGTATATAATCAACTTCTTGTTTCTATATATTTTACATGATGTTTCTTTTATTAATTCTTTTTATTATTAATCGTAAATAACATTATATCTGTAAATATATATAATATCTTCTTATAAATCTAATTTAAAAAAATTTTTGTAATAAATAAAATCAATGTTTAATTATTCAAATTTAAGTACTTTCGGTATAATAACTAAATTATGGAAAAAATTAAAATTATATTATCATTTTTAAAAGTTTTTATGATATTTAAATAAATAATGCGGCACAATAACGAAGTATATTAATGCAAAATTCATGTTAATAGTTTAAATAACGTTTATTGGAATTTTTGGAATTTTTATATGAATGTGGATATGAGATATATAAAATTGTTTCAAATTGAACTTATTCAATCTATTCATTAAAAAATTCAGTGATTTCAATTGAAATGTTTTATGGTTAGAAAATGGAAGTAACCATAAAGGTTATATGAAAAAAATATATTTTTGTAATTTTTATTACAAAAATATTACACCTTTTTTTCTTTTTTATTTTTACGGCAATTTCACAAAATAGTCAAAATATTCATTATTTCAGTATATGTATAATAATCAAGCTAGGTTATGTGCTTCTAGTTTGACGTGTGCTTACATTCAATTTAAAATTTTGTTGATTCTACAAAATGACATTTCATACAAAATGGATTTAAACAACGATTTTGTAATATGAACAAAATGTATTTTAAAAACAACTAAAATCAGTCAACAAAATGTATATAGTTGTTTCAAAGTTAATTATTTTGTTATTTAAATAATGACCATATTATTTTGTTGAATTAACAAACTGTTTGTCAATTCAACAAAACACTTCTATGCGTACACGGATATTAAATTTGTCTCGTATGACAATTTAAATTCATTGAAAACATTGAAAAATACGGTTAAAAGTAGTTTAGATTCGTTGAAAAATTTAGAAATCGAAATTTCTGGTCCTTTATTAGTTCATTTAATAATTGGTAAATTTGACGTTACGTTGCGAACAGAATGGGAGAAATCATTAAACAATCAATTGAAATATCCAGAATTGGACAAAATAATTGATTTTATTGTATCAAGAATTAGAGTTTTAGAATCTATTGCGAATCAATCACATGTTAAACAATATAAATCGTTTGATAAATCCACGAAATCGCATAGTGTATCGGTTACAGATTCGATTTGTGCATGTTGTGACATGAAAAATCACAATATATATCGATGTTTCAAATTCAAGGGAATGAATTTTTTGGATAAATTCGACCTTGTAAAAACAAAGAAATTGTGCATTAATTGTTTGAAATCCGGTCACTTTGCTTCGAATTGTACATCGAAAAACACTTGCGAGAAATGTCAAAAAAACCACCATTCTTTATTGCATAGGGAATCAAATCGTGATTCTTCAAGTAACTCTACATTAACAAATTCAAATAATACGGGTACGGAAGAGCGAAGTACTAGCGCACATGTTAATTTGCCACCGCGATCTAGAACGTTATTGGCAACGGTTATCGTAAATATTCGGGCGCGAAATGGTCGTAGCCAAAAGGTCCTCGCATTATTGGATGCAGGATCAGAAGCGTCTTTTCTGACAGAGAGAGTGGTACAATCTCTGAATTTAGAAAAGGACAAAATTGATGCCTTAATCGAAGGTATTGGCGGATCTAATCCACAAAAAGTCAAATGGTTGACAAGATTTGAAATTGGAAAAAGTGACCATACTGGTTCATTGTGTCACTTTAAGGCATTCGTAATGCCTAACGTCACTAATTATCAACCAAACGCCGTTGATTTGTCGTTGATACCTGAATTCAAAAATCTCGATTTAGCAGATCTGAATTCAGTCAATTTGTCGAAAATAGATTTATTAATTGGGTTGGATTATTTGACCTCTATTTTGACAGGTCAAACGATTATCTCCACTGATAAAAAGTTGATGGCTCAGTCCACCATATTTGGTTGGGTGGTATCTGGAAGCATTAACGAACAATCGGGAAAAGGAAAAATCGCTATACACCATTGTTGTAATTTGGACAAAACTGTGGAAAACTTTTGGAAAATTGAGGACGTTCCTCAAAAATCACATATGTCTATTGAAGACAACTACTGCGAAAAATTGTACGCGGACACTACCTATCGTGATGAAACAGGAAGATATGTCGTTAGACTTCCGTTTAAATCACCTGAAGTAAAAATTTCGTTGGGATCGTCTCGTCAAATTGCTGAACGTTCGCTCGATCGTATCGAGAAAAAATTTGAAAAAAATCCGGAATTAAAAACCTTGTATATTGATTTTATGCGGGAATACGAATTGTTAGATCACATGTCGGAATTAAACCAAGGAGAAGCGTTTAATCCGAATCGAGTCTTTATTCCCCATCATCCGGTTTTTAAAATTGAAAATGATAAATCAAAATTGAGGGTCGTTTTTAATGGGTCGGCAAAAACGTCTAGTGGCGTCACACTAAATGACACACTTTGTATAGGACCGAAATTACAAACAGAAATCGTATTTCTTTTAATTAATTGGCGCAAATTTAAATTTGTATTTACAACCGATGTAGTTAAAATGTTTAGACAAATACTGATTCATCCGGATGATCGAATTTATCAAAACATAGTTTGGAAAGATTTCGAAGCAGATAAGTTACGATATTTTGAATTAAAGACAATCACATATGGATTAGTTTGCTCTCCTTATTTATCAATAAAAACAATGCTAGAAATTGCGACTAAATATGAAAAAGATTTTCCGCGCGCTTCGCACTTCTTGAAACATAGCGTTTATGTAGATGATATTTTTGTGGGTGCTAATGAAATTGAGAATTTAATTGATATAAAAAATGAAATCATTCAGATATTAAAAAATGCAAACATCGAGCTGAGCAAATGGCAATCCAACTCAGCTGATGTCATCGATCAAAACAAAACAGAAATTAATTTCGAGCAGCCAGAATTATATAATTCGAAAATACTCGGTATTTCTTGGAATTCGATGCAGGATGCATTCTTTTTTTCGTTTAATTTAGATAAGGATTTAATTCATTCAAAAAGAAATATTTTATCTTTAATTGCAAGAATCTTCGATCCAATGGGGTGGTTATCACCTTTTACAATTAAACTGAAATTATTTATGCAACAATTGTGGTTGATGAAATTAGATTGGAGTGATTATTTATCTGATTCGTTATGTAGTGATTGGGACAAATTATACAGTCAATTAGATAATTTAAAATCACTTAACATCCCGAGATGGATCGGATTTTTGGAAAATGATAAATGTCAGCTGATTGGATATTGCGATGCGTCATCGCTTGCATACTCTGCGGTTTTATATTTGCGTATAATAAAACCAAACGGTGAAATTAAAGTATCGAACATTATTTCCAAAACACGCGTTGCACCTTTGAAAACATTGAGTATTCCTAAATTAGAGTTATCTGGTGCAACCTTATTAATTAAATTAATAAAGCATATCGTGGAGGAAGGTCAAATTTTGGTGGATGAAATTTATTGTTTTACCGACTCGAAAATTACATTAGCATGGATTTCGAAACATCCATCAAATTGGAATGTTTTTGTTGCAAATCGCGTTTCGCTAATTCAAACATTGATTCCAAACGCAACATGGGGCTATGTTCAATCAAAAAACAATCCAGCAGATCTGAATTCGCGAGGGATTGCGGCAGATCAGTTGGTTTCATGTGATCTGTGGTGGTATGGTCCACCTTTTTTATCGAAAAACATTGAACTTGATATCCAAAATGAATTTCACACTGAATTGGATCAGAGAAAAGCGTCTTTTTCAAACAATGCTAAAATTGAAAAAACTGAACCGTTCGAAAGATTCTCATCGTACACAAAATTAATCCGTGTTTACGCCTTTGTATTTAGATTTGTAAACACGGCTTCCAAGAAAAGATCTAAATTTGATTCATTAATTTTAAATGACTTCGAGATAGTGCAATCTAAGACGTACTTAATCAAAACAATGCAAAGTATTTATTTTGGAGATGAAATAAAATGCTTAAAATTAAATCAAAAAATAAAAACAACGTCAAATTTGATTTCTTTGAGTCCGTTTTTAGACAACGATGAAATATTGCGTGTTGGTGGGCGGTTAAAAAACTCAAATTTTAACGAATCGCAGAAACATCCAATTATTATTTCAAATGGTAAATTTGCAACCCTTTTGATATCGTATTATCATTTAATTGGCATGCACTCCGGACTGCAATTAACTTTAAATTTAATTCGACAAGAATATTGGATCATAAATGCTCGTAATTTAACGAAATCCTGGATACATAATTGCGTAACTTGTAAACGCGAAAAACATTTAATGTCTCAACAATATATGGGGTCACTGCCCAGTGCTCGATGCACTCCGTCACGTGCGTTTACCCATACAGGAGTGGATTTTGCGGGTCCCATCTTAATAAAAAATAAACAAGGTCGAGGCGCGACGTCTCATAAATCGTATATTTCTGTGTTTGTATGTTTATCTACTCGGGCC
>JABFPH010000055.1:0-13481 GCA_022817485.1 Elgonia sp. ZL-2020 | reverse complement strand
GATTATATATTAATTCCTTACATAATACTTATGGAAGCAATACTAAATTAATATAGAATCAATATGAAATTATTATGGAATTAGTATAGATTCAATATGATTATATTATGGTCCCATAAAGAAATCAATAGACGAGTACGATGCTGCTCCTCTTGAAGAGATCAGTTGGAAGGGGTTTTTTATGTAGCCTACGAAAACTACAAATCAAGAACATTAATGCAACAATATTTTATATATATTCAACGAAGGATTCAATTTCTATTAATTTCTTTACATCGCTAGATTTTTTTATATCGTAGATTCAATTAAAACTAAAATAAAATAATAATAATAAAAAATAAAATAATTTTACTAATTGCGAATTAAAATTTTTAAAATAAAATAATTTTTATTATATAAAAAATTTTATTATTTTATTTTTTAAAAAAGTAAAATTTTCAGTTTTCTTAATCTATTGTTTTTTTATTTTCACTGTTATTTATAATTGTATTTTTCCTATTTATTTATTTCAATTTTAATATTGTTATTATTATTAGTTTCTTTATTTTTTTTAATTTAAATTGTTTTCTTACCAATAAATTGTCCTACATAATCTCCGACATTATCGATTTCAACCAGAACAGGATCCTGTCGCATTGATTCAAGGGGGACGCCTTCATGAATAAATAAATAAAATTAAAATATATAAAAAATTATATAAATAAATAATATAATAACTAAAAAATAAAATAAAAATAAATAAATTAGGTATAAGTAAAAAAATAAATTTTCATCGTACCGAGCCAGACTTTATTTCGTCACGTTTCAATGGAATTTCTTTATCCCAAATGGCACATTGTATAAATGTAATAAAATTTATTTGAAATTGATAATAATTAATAATACAGTGCAAATTACAAAAACTTAGCTTACTAAGTTAACTAACAACTTCCACAAACGTTCTTCGGAGACTGACTCGTCCTTCCAAAATCGTCGTCTTTGTACCCGTACTCATCTCTCACGCACACATACATACACTTACAATATTAACGCATAACACTGTAAAAATGTGCACACAAACATCTTACCCGGAAACAATAAACAGCGTCCACTCAAACAGCCGTAGCCTTTGACACCAAGAGCGTCGCGTCGCATTTCGGAAAGGCCTAACGAACCTATCATAAATCTATCGAAAATCCCAAGTAAATAAACGAAAATGCGGCGTCTCTCGAGACTTTCGAATATGTTTACGAAATTACACTTTTACGAAGAACTTAAGAAATAAATCCGATACTACATATATATACTTATACATAACCCGTCAGTAGTAGGGCTACATGTGTTTTGGCTCAAAGTAGGTCAGAGATGATTTTTAACCCCTGACTACTATATTGGGGTATGTCACCCCAGAGCCTATACATTTTAAATGGAACAAAAAAAAATCAGGATGTAGTCAGGGGTTAATTAGGTGATTGTTGTGTTACATAATATTTGAAGTTTTTCAAGTCGTATTAAAAGTCGTTTGTTGTATAATATTTGAATGTTTTAGAATGTATTAGAGGGAATAATTATTTCGGTAATTAAATTTTGTAATATCATATCATACACAATGTGATGTGTAAAGATTGATGATAGTTGAACGTTTTCAAATCGTATTAAAGGTCGTTTGATATTAGTGAAAGGAACTGTTTACGTCGTTTTCCATATGAATTTTGATAATAATGTTCAAGGAAAGACTTAAATTATTTTGTTGACTAATATTTGAAGGTTTTAGGTTGTATTAGAGGGAATAATTATTTCGGTATAAAATATGTTGTGTAAAGGTTTTAAAAGAAATTAATACATTATGCTATAAATTTTATTTTATTCATGAATTATATTACAAATCCATTCTCTTAATCTAAACACATTATTAAAAGCGCATATAAATTTCTGATGGATTTTTTTATGATAAGAACATTTTATAGATATTTCATCAAGGAGTTTTAGCGAAGGACAATCAAAATATTCTAAATTGATAATAGTAACTGAATCCTGTAAATAGCGTTCTAAAAATTGCTTTTTACAATCTCCTTTTACAAATACAATCGTTGCTTCACATAACATAGATTTGATTACATCTTCTACGTTTGAATAAGGTAAATATCCGGAATCCCAACTTATACCATGAAAATTTCGTACCAACCATGAGTTTGTTGTTTTATATTTAGCTGGTAATTCATTCCAATTATATGGTGGTTCAAATATATGCGTTACACCCCAAGAGTCATCTAAACTTAAAACTGCCACCTCTTTTAATATATAATCGGTACTCGGCCCAGAAAAGCCTTGCATATCAAAAATAAATGACATTATAATTTCTTAACAACGCTACTTATCGGATTATATTCAATTATTTTATCGTGGATCACCAAGCAATATGCCGCTGTTGAAGCAGGGAAATTTTCAACCGCTTCGATTTCTAACCGAAGGTCAACTGATGAAGATTTCACTGATTCAACTTGTTTTGCACAGTCAATTATAAAAAGTGGGGAATTGTTTTTAAATTGCTTTCTTGTTACAATTGGTTTAGATTCTTTGTTATAATATGATGCTTGAAAATTTGCAAACATTTCATACAAAATAGCATACTGATTTTTAGTAAAATCAATATTAAGACTTCCATATGGATAACACTCTGAATTTAAAAATACCTTTACATCTCGAATCTTACAATGATCAAATTGACTTGCATTACTAGTAGCAAGATTTTTACGACCAGTTTGCAAACCAATTATGATATATCTAGGTTTTTCTAAATTATTTGATGATTTAACGGTCCATACATGTTTCATTGTTGTTGGAAGTAATGGATATTCATACAAATCCCATGAGCGGAAACTTACTGGAATAGGTTGATCTTTTGAAATAAATTCTAGAAGTTTAATTTTATAAGTATCTGAAAGTTTAACATAAGGCATCATCCATTCAATAGATAATATTTCAATTTTAACATCTTCTGTAGCACCGGTTTGAATTATAGCATTATTATCATTATTTGCTCGAATTAAAACTAGCTCATGTTTAGCATTGACAATGATTCGATTATAATCCTCTGCAAAACCTAATAAATGACTCAGAGGTATAGCTACATTAAAATATCCAGCTGAATCTGTCAACTTATTTGTCTCATCAATATCAATCCAGTTAGCATTTTCTAATACGTTGCTTTGACTGGGAGTAAACGAAACAAAATTTTTCAACAGAGTTGTAATACCGACATTTTTATTTCGATCAATTTCTATACCATTTAATTCATATCTTATTTCACGAAACATATGAGAAATAGCATTATTAACCAAATTGGTTCTTGCAGGTACAGCATTAGCGATAGTTAGTAATCTCCCACATACATGTAATAAGCTTTTATTTGGTAAAACACAAGTGTCTTGACGTTGGATTGCAATCCTTATTTCATCATTATTATTAAAAGTTGTTGAATTATATGATTTATGAGCATGAATATCATAATGAGCAATCGATTCATCGAACAGAATCGGACTTTTAATTTGTAAAATCTCACTCATTATGAATCAAATTAAAAATTTTTATTTAACACGTAAACCCAAACTTTGTAAAAACTGTTGGTTTTGAGGTGTTAGCGCCACAAATAAAGGACACTGACTGAAGAGTTGGTTAGGCAGAGACTGGGTTTTATAACTTTTACCAATTTTATTATTAAACGTAATACCCATTTTATAAGGATTTTATATGTAACCTTATAGTAATAGTTTCACCTCTAAAATTAACTAAATCGTTATTTTGATCTATTATACGCAGCTCCAAGTATTCAATTAACCTTACGGTGGTTGGTAAATAAATAACGTTTGAAGGGACCTCCACGATCTTAAATCCTGGTGGAATAATTGGCGCAAACTGATAAATTGATTGTGAATGATTTCCGTTAATATAAGCACCAGTTGCAATGTTGCATTCAACTCTTATAGCATTCACTTTTAAAATTTGTACCGGTAAATCTGATTCATGAGTAACATGAGCTTCAAGGACACGTGGTGTAAATCCTAAAATTTCACCAATCGAGTCTTCGGGTCTAAAGTCTATAGATTTATCACATGAAATATTACAAGTTAAAGTGTTATTATTTGGAGTTATTTTAATATTGATTTTATTGCTTATTAAATATTTTTCAATATCATCGATTTCGTAACTCCCAGTTGGTATTACAATTTTATTATTATCAACGTATAATGTATTATTACCAATATCAATATTTGGTATAGAATTAAATGTTAAGAATTCAACAAGACCAATAACGTATTTTTTTGATGGGTCTAATTCTATTGGTGGATAAAAACTCGCACTTAAGATTGAACTTGTACCATTTAAAGTAATGGTGAACGAGTCCATTGCAGGAAATTAACTGATCTCAATCATATGTTTTAACTATTATATAGAAATTTTAAACACAAATGACCGCACTGGAAGGTGTTAAAGGCTTGATATCTGTGATAATTATACTTAATGCTACCACTTCCGAAATAATTCACAAGCTCTAAGGGAGGGGGTAATTGTCCGAAGCTATCAAAATAATTAATTGTATTATAATGTTTTTTATATGCAACCCAATGTGTACCTGGACCATTTTTATCATCTAAATTAATAATAGCACATTCCCGATTATGCGGTCCACTTTTAGGTAATTCATTTCGCATAAAAACACCTCTAAAATTTGCAATTTTTAATTTTTTAGCATATTTCATCAAATCAAAATTAGATAGAGCTCTTTGTGGTAGCTCTATACTTAGTTTTTTGGAAAATGAAGACCTAATCCGCTTCTGTAAGGTTTTAAATATAATCCCTTGCCTAACGCTATGGCTTCCATGGTTTCGTTATGTCTTTTATTCTCAGCTAATTGTTTATTTGCATTTCTTACATCATTTATAGCTTTTACTATACCGGCAGCGCCCCCTGCTATTGCGCCGGTTGCACTTAATCCCGCAAAAATTGGGATTAAGAAAGGTAAAATTCCACCATATTTAGTTGGGAGTGGGAGAATTCGCGGAACGCGAATATTTCGTTTTCCTCCTGCTTCTTTCATTGCAACTTTAGCACCTATTAATGATGATTTTACAGGATTTGCTTTACTCATTGAACGTTTGGCTGCATCAACAATTTTACGCAATGGCAATTTTTTCTTTAAAATACCATCTTTTTTAATAGTTTTTTTTAAAATACCACCTCTTTTAATAGTTTTTTTATTATTTTTTGGTTTAACCTTTCGTCGTGAGTTGGTACTCTTATTTTTTGTTAAACTCATCCCCATTTTTCGTTTTGCACCAATAACACTTGATATTAACAGGGCTGTTGCTTTTTCTCCAACACTTGCGTCTCTTGCAAAAACTCGTTGTAATGCTTTTTCTGTTAAAATCTTATCAGCTTCGTGTCTTGCAGATAAATTTTCACGGTTTTCTAAATATTTTATATCGTGTTCTCTACAAGCGCTATCTAACGGATTAATTCCAGTTTCACCACGAGCTAATCTATCTTGCAATTTTGTTCCTGGTCCACAGAATTGATACCCGGGAATGTGTAATTCAATGGGGAGCTTATTAATGATTTTATTTAGCAAACTGTTTCCAGTCTTATATGTTTTCATATCAACTTTCAAAAGTTAACTGAGTATTTGGAAATAAAAGTATTGGTATTTATCATTTATTCTCAGTTATCAATATGAAGTTTAACAAATCGCACACGGTTTTACCGGTTACGAATTTCGATTTGTTTATTCCAAACGTAAATCCTGAAAATAAAAAACATGGTCCTCTCTTACCAAATAGCATTCGTGCAATTTTTGCAGGTGCTTCGAATTGTGGGAAAACAAATGCTTTACTATCATTAATTCTAAATCCTAACGGTTTACGCTTTGAAAATGTATATATTTATTCTAAAACATTGTTTCAACCCAAATATAAGCTTTTAGAACAAGTGTTAAAAAATACTGAAAATATAAAATATTTTAAATTTGAATCGCATGAGGATGTTATTGATCCATCTAATGTTTTGTGTAATAGCATCATGGTTTTTGATGATGTTGCAACAAGTTCACAAAATCCAATCAGATCATACTTTTGCACAGCACGTCATAAGTCCGTTGATTCATTTTATCTCTGTCAAACATATACACGTGTTCCGAAACACTTAATTCGCGATAATGCAAATTTTTTAGTACTTTTTAAACAAGACGAAACAAATCTTAAACATGTTTATAATGATTTTGTTAATACTGATATGTCATATGAAAAATTTAAAAAATTATGCATTCATTGTTGGAATAATAATAAATATGGATTTGTTGTGATAGATAAAGACAGCGAGCTAAATAATGGTAGATACAGGAAAGGCTACGACTGTTTTATAAATATAACTGATGAATGAAAATATCTACAGTTATCTGTTTAACGCTTTTGCGTCAACATGAGTAATTTTAAACAAGAAAAACAGCGATTGCAAGAAATTACAAAATTTAGTGACATAATTCGGCAAAAACATAAATTATTAAAATCTAATAAGTTGTCTTCTGATGAAATAACAAATAATATTTTTAAACCAATAGTGACACCTCTTCAGGATCTAGTTAATATATCACAAAATAATGCTTTAAAGCAAAAGATGAAATCATCAGATGAAACTAATAATTATGAAAATGATGATGATGATGATGATGATGATTTTGATGATAAAAATTTAACTTTTAAAAGCACCAAAAGTAATTTCGGGAAAAATAATTCATTTCAAAGTTTAATTGATGATGATTATGATAGTGATTATGATAATATTTCAACTCATAAACATAAAAGTAGAAGCAACAATACTTCAATTCATAAAGATAAGTTTGAGGATAATAGTTTTAAAGTTGAAGATATTAGTTTTAACGATAATGAAGATACTGAATCAAATTTTAATCTAAATACAAGTGAAAATATTTTAGTTGAACAGTATCTGAAATTACTTAAAAATGAAGATCGCTCTCTTGATATGAAAATGGGTGTTCGAAATCTTCGAAAAGGTTTAATGATGGGGGATAAATTAATTAATTTTGAATCTGATAATATTCGCATTGAAAACAAATCATATCCATTAACAGAAGGATTACTCGAATTATTATTTAAAAAATATCCAAATAAAACTGTTATTTCTGATAATGATTATCAATCATATAAGAATATTATTGAATATACAAATGCTCATAGAAAAGGTTATACTGTCAAAGGAAAATTGAGAGGTGAGGAAACGAAATTTAAAGCTATTTTGAAAGACCTATTAAAATCATCATCATCATCACCTAAACGTGGAAACGGATTACCAAAATTTATGTCTTATAACAATAATGGAAAAGATTTTGTTTATTGGAATGATCCAAATGAACTTGTTGATAGATTGAGGTTATTAGTAGCTTCTCAATCAGCTGGAAATAATAATAATTCAAATGAAATTTTATCAATTATTGAGGAACTTCGGGAAGCTGATATTATATATTAAGATATCACATTTAAAAATCATCAGTTGCATATTTATTGAAGATGAGTATTGATCTCTTTGGAAGAAGTCTAACAAATAATCGCGGAGTTTATTTAAAAGGTTCACCAGGTGTTGGTTTTAATTTAACCAAAGATGGACAATATGATATGCAAAGCAAACGATTGTGTAACCTTGGTGAAACAATAGATGATAATGATGCAGTTTCATTACAAACCGTAAAAAATATTATTCAACCAACAGTTCATATAATAAAAAATGAAATTGATAATAATATTCGTAATACAAGTGAATTAAGAAATGAAATTGATAATAATATTCGTAATATAAGTGAATTTAAAAATGAAATTGATAATAATAATCGTGATATAAGTGCATTAAAAACTGAAATTGAAAATAATAATCGCATTATGAAAGAATTGAAAAAGGAAATTAATAATGTTATTCATTTAGGATTTGATTTAAAGAAAGAATTTAATATAATAAAAAAGGAAAATACAACCAACTCAAATACTTTAAGTGTATTTAAAAATGATATTGATAATTTAAAACAAAAAATCAATATTTTAAATAAAACTCCACCCACAAAATAAATTGTTTTATAAACGCTATTTTATTATAATCATCATCATTATGGAATCAGAGCTTAAACAAGTTGTAAATGAATTACATGCTCCTGCGCGAAAGCGATTTTTACGGAGAAAAGTTGAAATCCGGGATTTAGATGAGACTTGGCAAGCAGATCTCGTTGACATGACAGCATACGCTCATGAAAATAAAGGATTTAAATATTTGTTGACAATAATTGACAACTTCTCCAAGTTTGCCTGGGGAGTACCTCTACGAAGTAAGAGTGGAAAAGATGTGAGTGCAGCGATAGAATCTGTTTTGAAGCAAGGACGAGTACCAAAAAATCTCCACGTCGATCAAGGAAAAGAATTTTATAATACAACGTTTCAATCTTTAATGAAAAAATATAGAATAAATATGTATTCAACATATAGTCACTTGAAAGCCTCAATTTGCGAGCGTTTTAATCGAAGTATAAAATCATTAATGTTCAAACAATTTACTTTACATGGTAATCATAAGTGGATTAATATTTTAAAACAAATAGTTTTAGAATACAATTCTCGAAAACATCGTACCATTGCTATGGCACCTATAGAGGTTAATAAAAATAATTCCAAACAATTATATCAGCGTGTTTATAAAAAGTTAAAAAATGATATTGTAAAAACTAAAAAAAATAAATTTAATGTTGGCGATTATGTGCGAATAAGTAAATTTAAGAGTATTTTTGAAAAGGGATTTACTCCAAACTGGTCTGCAGAAATATATACTGTGAAAAAAGTTAAACAGACTGTGCCTGTTACTTATCACTTGATTGATTATGAAGGTAATCAAATTAAAGGAGGATTTTATCAGGAAGAGTTATCCCATGTAAAATATCCAGACATTTTTCTTATAGAAAAAGTGTTAAAAACAAGAAAAGATAAAAAATTAGTTAAGTTTCTTGGATTTTCAAGTGATCACAATCAGTGGTTAAGTGCAAACAATGTAGTAAATCTTAAATAAAATAAAAATGATAGATTATAAAATGTTGGTAGTTTTTAATTTTTACCCTTTGTATTCTACAGATATTCACACTATATATATATATTTATGATAGGTTCAATTTGAAATAAATACATACACATATAATTCACATTAATTAAGAATCTTATTTATTCATATATAGTTTTAATATATATTACAATATTTATACATATACAATCATTCAAATTAGTGCAATCATTCAATTGTTTTGAATTCGACATTTTTCGGATTACCACCTAAATATACAATTTTCAATTTACAATCATTAATTGTAATCTTTAATTTATTGAACATATCAACATTTTCCATTATTAATTTCGATATTCTAGATGGTAAAAATAACGAAAATAACTCAACACTTTCTTGTTTTAAATCTACCACAATTTTTTGGCCGTATTTTGTTTTAACGGTCCTCATATTCATCACCATAAAGGATTCGCCTTCCTTCAGATCCTCAAGCTTCTTCAGAGGTGGGAATTGTCTTAGGACTGCTGTTTTGTTCAGCAAAGCAAAGTCAGTTGAATCCTACACAAAAATAGTATACAAACATGGTTAAAGTTAACATATTTAATTAAAAATATTTATAATAATTATATTAATAATACAAATAATAATACCATTATTGAGGTTGATTCGTCCAAATATGGTTGATAATTGCCGCAGCTCTATTAAGGATTTCAATTCCTTAAGCCTCTTGATGAACAACTCTGTTCGACAGTTTAGTTCGTTTATAACCTGATCTTCGCACTTAGACATGTTTATATGCCTAGTTCCCCACTAAGTAATCAAATTCGCAATTGTTTTTTCTATTTATGATGGGATAGAA
Organism: Elgonia sp. ZL-2020; assembly: GCA_022817485.1. NCBI lineage: Eukaryota > Metazoa > Arthropoda > Insecta > Hymenoptera > Scelionidae > Elgonia > Elgonia sp. ZL-2020. The sequence continues at coordinate 3,541 of JABFPH010000055.1, read as the reverse complement.
TTTAGAGAGCAAAGTTTTTAGAAGTGTTATGGAATATACATTCAACCTTTCACAAATTTAAAGATCAACTAATTTCAATGACACATTAGAAATCATATATTCAAAGACGTAATTGATGACATTTTCGATAGAAACAATTTCAGAACTTTAGTAAAAAAAATTTTTTTTTCTCCTTGGTAAATTTTATAATTTAATAATGATGTAATCAAATCAAGGTTTGAGTATAATTAATTATTTGTGTATGATTTTTTCAAGTGTTATTGACAAAGGTTCTAAATTAGATAGATATATTAGAATCTCCAATGTCATGCAATTTAAAACTTTCGTTTTCTTTTCCGGTAGGAGTGACTTTGTAGAAAAAATGTTTTAAAAAAAAATTTCTCACCTTCATAAATTTATGAATAAATAATCATGTAATCAAATCGTGTTTTCAGTCATATTAACTTGATATAATTTTGAAATCTTTTGTTATGTAGTTACAAAACAGTTAATAATACAATTTAAAATTTTTATACTTATTATACAAAGTGTTATTGATAAAGTTTATAAATTAGTTAGATGTATTGGAGAATTAGGTAAATTAGTAATGTTTTTCATACATATATTAAAACTATTTATTCTTATTTTAATCATAATCCATAATTGAATAATGACCCCAAGGCAACGTGTCCGTCGAGTTTTTAATCAAAAATCGTTTGTTATCATACGGTGATAATGCAATCTTTTTCTCTCGTATACTATATACATTATGTAATTTTGATCGAATACAATTTTGTTCTCGCTGGATCTCGATATCATTTTTTAAACAATTCAAATAATCATCAAATGTAATAGTTTTGTTCACAACATATTCTTTTACCCCTTTAGCACGCTTTTTTTCTTTCTCCCCCTCTACTCGAATCGTATACATTTTACTACGAAGTCCACAGAATTCTAAAAGTACTTTATTTGCATACTCATCCTTCATTAAACCTAATACTTTTTTATTTAACTGCGGTATTCCATGTACATTATTTTCATTATAATCGCTTGTATCAAACATATGATTATTATCCTTTATAAATTTATATATGTTTTCACATTTAAACTGATAGATATAGCTATCAGTATCCATATATAAGATTTTTGAAGTTTCACCTAATCTAGGAAGTATAAAATCGTAATGAAACGAATACATTTGAATTTTAGACAAATCTAATATACATTGTCCTAAATAAATTGGTCGATCAATTAGTATAGATAACTTTTTCATTTCAATTGCAACTAAGTCATCTGCAAACACAGCACGACGATAAAAATTTGGTTTTGAGAACAAAGCTTCACAACCATAACGCCCAGACCATTCACTTTTAATATGCACATCTACTCTTTTACGAACATTCTCCATGGTTTTACCGAAGACTGCATTATTCATGAGCTTGTAAAGGTTTTTTTCGAAATCATTCGCAGCTTTTTTTCGTAATTCAGTATTTAAGTCGATATATGACTTTAACCATGGAGATTGTTCAAATTCTAAGATGCGATGAATTTTTTTAATAACAAGACCATGAGAGAGCGCTTGCTGCAAGTTTCTATAATGAATTATATAACGATTTTTATCAAATAAAGTCGCTAACAGTTTTGGGTCTTTTGCCCCAGGGGGCGCTGTTTTTTCTGGACAGAACGGTAAATCTTTATGAATATCGTGCAGACTCTCTGGATACTCCAGATCAACTTCTAATATATAACCTTTTTCAGCGTTAACAGGGATAAATTGAACATTAAAATTATCAACTTTTTTTACCCATCTAAATTTACCCGTTGGCAAGGGTTGACTCATAGCATATCCGTAAAGATTGTTTATATCAAAAAAATTGATAAAAATCGTTTCTTTACTTGAATCGTAATCAGCCATAAATTGATTATTTGCATGTGCATAACGATTAGAACATTGACTCAAACCACCTCGAATACCGCGCTCAATGAACATGACCATGTCAATATCAGTTAAAAGCTCCAGTTTTATGCGAGTTTGTTTTAAACAACAATCCCACGTAAAGCCTGGAGTTGTGAAATAATGAGCAGCATCGAGACCGTGTGATTTTAATAAAGTCATTCGAAAATTTTCAAATATATCTGCAAGTAATAAAATATCTGTTTTTAAATAGAGGTCAGAATACTCCCCAATGTTATTACATTTGAAAGTATCAAAAACTTTCACAGCATGCAAATAATCATTCTCACTCACATTACCCTCACTCATCGTACTATAAAATTTATCATACGGAGGAAGACTTGTTTCTTCTAGAACACTCATATCTTTCAAATATTCATAAGGAAATATCCCTTTTCTTTGCAGCAGAAGACACTCATCTTCATTTTTGAATTCAGACTTTAAAATTTTCTTATTTTCATTATCTAAATATGATGCTAATTTATCGAGGGAAGTATTTAAAAATCTAAATGAATCGATAAAACTAAATCTTATTCTCGTATCTTGAATATATTTTATAATTGTAATATACTTTTCTAAATTTAACGGGATCACTTTAATATTTCCTTCAATTACATTTGCAATATCTCTTATTAAAAAATGAGCATCATAATTAGATAAATTATGGAATACCACCGGAATATTGAAACTAATTCTATAATTCAAATTACAATTTGAATGCGCCGCACCGTTAAAATTTGATCCTCCACCAAGCTCAGGAGACAGAACATGAAAATGGTCACGAACACGTTTTTCACCTTCGGCGAATGGTAATTCGCAAATACAACAAACTGTTGCTTCGCGAAATTTTTTCTCATCTTCTTCAGTCATACAGATCGGAAAGGGATTTTGTAAAATCTGTAAAATATATACATATATATATATGTTTGTTAACCGCAGGTTTTGAGGCCAAAATTTTAGACGTCCAGATTATATCTTAAATTACTTTATTTTGCATTATAAAACTATGTATGATAAAATTTTACATTTAAAAGCTACAGATATAAGTGCAAGGCGGTTTGAGACCATAATGGCCTCAAACCACTGTGGCCTCGAACGCTTGTGTACTCAAATCAATATATATGTATATACATTGCCTCAAAAACCATATGTGATATTTATAATGGTCTTTAAACAAGAAAAACTAACATAAGATGATTTCCTACTAAAAAAAACAAAATAACACAGTTGTTAGAGGTTTTCTAAGATCAAAAAAACTGCTAACTTTATATTTTGAAATTTATATGTTCTCAAACCATTGTGGTCTCAAACACGTGTGTACTCGAAACAGTATATATGAATATAGATGGCCTCAAAACAATATATATCTGTGGTTTTTAGGAAAAACAGCACAAATCCATTTTTTTTAAAAATGTTTTTTTCATGAATTTGTATACGTTTTTAAATATATTTTCATTGTATCAGATCATTATTTGTAAAAATTAATTGTTTATAAGGTTACAGTCAAAAAACAAAATGAAACAAGTCCAATTTTTTAGGAAAAATGAAACAAGTCCACTTTTTTAAGGAAAAACAAAACAAGTCCACTTGTTTTTCAGGAAAAACTAA
>JABFPH010000054.1:0-13636 GCA_022817485.1 Elgonia sp. ZL-2020 | reverse complement strand
CCACAGGAAGGAATATAAAATCTCAAATACATGAAGAGGCTTGTCTAAAATTGAAAAATGAAGTATTCCCTGTTTTACGCGAAAATGAACCAGTTTTAGCAATAAAATTTGATAAATTAGTTATTATTTATGCCAACAAGTTGTGTATTAGATATACACAAGTGCAAGATGGGCAGTTAATTAGGACTCGAATTCGTTTACTTGGTCGCATTTTAATTAAAATGAAAGAAATTGATCCCAATATTACAGATTTTGCTTCAATATATCATCCGCGGAATTATGACAATTGTGTAAAAGCTATCGAATGTATAACCGGATTTGATGAAAAGACTCAAAAATATAGAGCTCCAACCACCGCTCTAAACGCAGGTACTTTAATTAAAGATGTAGCAGGAATTTATATTAATGAATGCATTAAAGCAGGAGAACGCGAAAAGCAAATTGAAACAGAAAATATGTTGAAATTATTTACAATAGATTATCCAATTATTGTCAACAAAAGAGCTTTTGAACAGCAACAAAAACGCCAAAGAAATAAAAAAATTATACTGCCAACAAATGAAGATATTCAGTTGTTGTATAATTTTTTGTTAAAAAAACTGATTGTAAGCTATTCAAAGTTAGAAAAGGCATTTTTATACACGGATTGGTATGATTTAGCAACATATATATTAACTTTGATACAAATTTTTAACAGACGGCGTGCAGGTGAAACTGAACGTGTATTAGTTTCTGACTTCGAAGATCGTGTTAGTATAGATAGTTTCTCACAAAAAGATATGTTGATACAATTAACACCAGAGGCGCGTCAATCATTGAAAAAATATAAACATTTTCGTATCCGCGGTAAATTAGGTAGAAGTGTACCTATTATAATTACTCCTGAAATAGAAAAGGCTGTAATTTTATTGATTAAATTGAGAGAAAAAGCTGGTATTCCTAAAAGTAATTTGTTCTTATTTGGGCTACCTAGTTCTACCTCTCAAAAAATACGATATCTTCGAGCATGCAATTTATTAAGAAAATTTTCAGTCGATTGCGGAGCGAAAGCACCTGAAACTCTTCTGGGTACGACTTTGAGAAAAGATATCGCAACAAAATGTGTAAAATTAAATTTACAGAACAATGAAGTTGAGGGCCTCGCAAACTTTCTTGGTCATAATGTTGACATACACAAACAGTACTATCGTCAAACTTCAGCAGCACAGGACATAGCTCTTATGTCAAAAATTATGGAAAACATCCAAAAAATTGATGAAATTGAAAAGGATGACTCAGATGAAGAGCATCTGAGTGAAATAGAAATGGACAGTGAAGATGAGACAGGTCAAAATAATAGTCTCTATCAAAGTGATATAATTAATTCTTTATTTGAGGAAAGCAAAGTCTCCGATTCTGATGCTGAGAATGTCAGCATTACACCAACAAAACGTAGTAAGAAAGGAAAGTCAAATGGTAAAATAAAACGAGCAAGATGGGACCCGAAAGCACGAGATGTATTGATGAAAACCTTTGCTACAGAGATCGAAAAAAAAGTATTACCTTCAGGAGAAAGCATTAAGTCATTAATGAAAAAATACCCGCAGCATTTCGGCAAATACAACGTGGTTCAAATAAGAACGTATATACGTAATCAGTTCAAATAGAGTTCGTTTACTAAAAGTACTTGTTGATAAATTACATATAAAAATTTAGTTTATTTAATGAAAAAAAAACAAATAATATATTTTTTTTATATTATTCTTAGAAAAAACAGTATTGAGTAAAATCGAACTCAATAAATACATATAGTATTATTTTTTAAAAAAGTTCATTAACCATTTTTTTTAATTCAAAAATGTTTTCTTATATGGAAAGGTCATATAATTAAATTTTATTCTTTGAAAAATTATTACAAAGTTAATTATATAGAGTTGATACAAAGTCAATCTTGCAAAAATGCATTATTTTTATTTTAAATGGTAAATATTTTATTTCTAAGAACAATTTGTCCAAACAACAACTCACACACACATACATCAACGCACATACATTAGCATAAGATTTATTTTTTGAAAAATTTTGAGTCAATAATAAAGCGTTATTATTAGTATATATTTGAGAGCTTCGTTTTTTTTGAGTTATTTGAGAGTTCGTTTAATTTATGTTACGCGATAAACTATAATATTTCTTATGCAATAATGATATTACAATTTACTGCGATATATTTTGATTATTAATAAGTGTTATTTCGAAATTTTGCGTATCTTAAGATCTCATTATAAAAATTAATGTACAGATTCTTATAGTAAATAAAACTGTAATCTTATAGTGAATGATATGAAATATTAATTTTTCCAATCTTAGTTTTGTTATATAAATTAAAATATATTTTTTCAATCACAACAAAATTATATTTTAAATTTCCGTTAAACGTGCGGTCGCACTCTCCGTAACCAGAACCGTTGTAACATCATATCGAATTAATTGTACTTTTAGATTTTATATGGATTTCAAGAAGGAAGGTGTATAAAAATTCTAAAGTTTTCAGTTCTTCTAAGTTATGTCATTACATACGCTGTAAAAATTATTTTTCATTTAGAAACATTTGTGTGGTAGCTTTCGAGACATTAAAAAGTATTTTCTATATTAAAAAAATGGTTAAATTTTGAAATACGTCCAAATGTTTCAAAAACTACTACACAAATGTTTTGAAATGAAACATAATTTTTTTTTCAGTGTAATTATGTGTGTAAAATAATGTGTTATAATCGAATTAATTTAATGAACATATTTTCAAATGGCTTCCAAAAAAGATATAAATATTAATAGTATATTTTAGCCGAGGGCGCTACCGGCGCCGAACCGTTTAATAGATATTTGCGCACTTGATATTTAGAGGACATAAATATTGAAAAAATATATAGTTCTTGGGATAATAGTGTGTTTTAGAGACATACATTTTTGGAACACGTGATTTTGAGGATATAAATATATATAATGAATATTTGGTATTTATGGATACAGTGCTTAGAGACATGCATTTTTGAATACATGTACCTTTTAGGGAAAAAAGCTTTCGGGGACATTCGGCTTCTTTCTATAATATTATCTCTGAAAATACTAAACAATTTATTAGTAGTTTTAATAATTCTTAACTATTTAATGGTAGAATATATTAGCTTCGAAAGTAACATTAAAACGTCATTTTCATCACTTTTCAGATATTTTACATGCAAATAAGTATACATAAATATTTTTCATAACAATTAATTTTAACAACTTCAATAAATTCCAGGAAAATTATAATCAAATTAATGTTAGTTTTGAAACCGCAAATAGCTCTAAAAGATCTAAAAATAACACACTGGCGAAATAAATGGATATATAGACTTGAACCAAAGTTTATCAAATTTCAAATCATCATTACTTTTTGAATGAAATTTCGTCGTTGTTAATAGAGAAAGCAAAATTAGTTTCAATTTTAGTTTCCTATATAATTAGAGTTTCCCTTAAATTTTTCATATTAGTTACAGTTCCGGTTGCACATTGAGAAATAATTTTCTCAATGTTCAATTATGAAATGACACAATGTAATTTAAATTATAATATGATTATATTATCAATCAAAAATTATGTGCCAACAATTAGTTTATAGTATATTATTTATTAGATCATTTTTATTTTATATAGTCTTCGCATTCGGAAAAAATGTCCCTGAAAATACAATTTACAAACTTCAGTTAGCAAAAGTTATTGACGATTTTTTCCATTTTTTTATTAGTAAAATTTATTTAATTTAAATTTCAAAAATTTAATTTTAATTAAATAAAATAAATAATAATTAAAAGAAAGAAAGTACAGTAGAACCTAAGTAATTTCCATATCTTCTATCTTTATATTATCATAACACGTCCATTAGTTTGACAAAGATACCCTCATGGAAGTTATGTAGGTCCTACTATAGTAGAAAAAGTAAAAAGATACTTAGGTAAAATATATTAGATACTTAGTATATAGTGTATTATTTATTCAATACTAGCTTTGGCATTCGGGGACAATGTACGCTAAACTACCATTTATAAACTTCAGTTAGCAAAAGTTATTGATGAAATTTTCCAATTTTTTTGACTAGAAGAATTTACTTGATATAAATTTAAAAAATTTAATTTTAATTAAATTAAATAAATAATAATTAAGAAAAAAAACAATATAGTAAAAAAAGTAAAAAGAGTAGTAAAACGTATTAATAATAGTTGAAGTTAATCGTATTAATAATTATCATGATAATTTTCTTTTACGATAAGTCTCTCAGAGGGAAGTGTACCAGGTTGTGTTGGAGTTAAATAGGCATCGTCGATGAATGACTCATAATTTATACTAGAAAAATTATTTTGTAGAACTAGGGAGCGGACGAAGTGACAAAAGTAAGGGTTTTCGGCCTTCTAGTTTCGCTTTTATCTACACTCGATGTACAAAAATGTTTTTTATGTAAAAATATGACCTAAGCTTTGTCAAACTGTAATTTTCTCATTGTGCAATTATAAAATGACACAATTCAATTTAAATTTTAATATAATTATTTTATCAATCAAACACAATTATTACAAAGAATTGGTTTATAGTGTATTATTTATTATCTATTTTTTTATATAGTGTTCGCATTTGGAGACAATGTCCCTAAAACTACCATTTATAAACTTAAGTAAGCAAGAGTTATTGATGAATGTTTCTAATTTTTTGAGTAGTAAATTTCTACTGGCAGTACTTAAGTTCCAAAAATTTAATTTCATTCAAATTAAATAAATAAATCTTAAAAAATAACAAAGTAATAAAAGAAGTGTACAAAGTAGTAAAACATATTAATAGTTATAATGCATTATATTTATTAATTTTTTTCGTCACACGTGCACTTAATGTCGTGTTTTACTCCCTGAAACTAGGGAGCAAAACGCATATTTTCTCCTATATTGGGAGTAAAGTATATCCCCCGGGAGTAAAGCTTCGCTTTCTTCACTCGGAGACTGTTTTACTCCCTAGGGAGTAAAATTGCTTTTTTCTCCAGCAATTTCAGGATATATAAAACACGACTCTATGTGCCCTTGTGACGAAAAATATCGTATGCACCTCGGGGAGTAAAACTTTGCTTTACTCTCTTGGTGCATAATATACTATTAATTTACAAATTGGCTCAACATAGTACTGTGGGTTTTGTTTGTTCGCTTATTTAAAAAAAAATCATTTCTATGTTAAAATTTTCTCGACTTAATAAGGTGGTTTGATTGTTCGTTTGTTTGTATAATTTTGAAAGAAATAATAATTTTTAATGTAAAAATTGACTCGACTTTATATGCTAGATTTTTGTTTCCTTTTTTGTTTTGTTTGTCAGGTTAAATTTTATAAACAATGTATGTTTTTATGTAAATATAGGACCTAAGTTTTGTCAAACTGTAATTTTCTCATTGTGCAATTATAAAATGACACAATTTAATTTAAATTTTAATATAATTATTTTGTCAATCAAACACAATTATTACCAAGAATTAGTTTATAGTGTATTATTTATTATATATTTTTTATAAAGTGTTAGCATTTGGGGACATTGTCCCTGAAACTATCATTTATAAACTTGAGTTAGCAAGAGTTATTGATGAATTTTTCCAAATTTTTTGAATAGTAAATTTCTACTTGAAATACTTAAATTTAAAAATTTAATCTTAGTTATATTAAATAAATCTTAATTGAAAGAATCAAAGTAGTAAAAAAAGTATAAAGAGTAGTGAAACGCATTAATAGATTCCATGCATTATATTTATCAATTTTTTAATTTACAAATTGGCTCAACATAGTACGGTGGATTTTGTTTGTTTGTTCGCTTTAAGGCTGTGCGAGATCCCGAAATACCGAGATCTCGAGGCTCGAGACGAGACGAGAAATCTCGCGAGATGAGAATTTTGCATTTCTTGAAAATTTCGAGATCTCGAAATTGTCGAGATCTTGAAATTTTCGAGATCCCGAAATTTTCGAGATCTTGAAATACACAACTTGTGGTTTTGTTTTTTTTATCGGTAATTCTATAAAAAATAATCTATATTGTTAAAAGTTTAATTCACATGAATTATTCTTCAATCTAAACATATCAGTTATTACTTAAATTATAAAGTTTGTTTAACTTTTTTAACTATTCAATAGACTTTTATACTCCCTTAATTTTCTTTTATAAATTTGCATTTTGTAAACGTTTTTTTCTCTAACATTTTATTTTATTTGAATTAATTTTAAATTATTGATATTAATTGCTTCTTGTTTTTCGAGTAATTTTAAATTGGAGAGTTAAAATAACATTTTAACTGAATAAATTTTATAATTATATTAAGAAAATTAATACACATTATTTTACATGGCAAACGTCTGAGCTAATTTTTTTAAGTAATCAATTCATTATACTGAAATATATTTATCATCGAAACTTAAAAACATTTCCGAAATGTCATTTCGTATAGGAATGTATCACGGTAATGGATCCTACATCACAGTATTATTATATTGTGGAACTTAAATTTTTATGTAATTGTAATTTTACATAATCGTAAATGTTGTTGTTAGTATAAAAATATACTATATTTCAAATGTTATATTTAAAATGTATATATCTCAGTTTTCATTAAAAAAAAGTTTTTAAAATAGAAATTATTTTTTGTTGCATAACACTTAATTAACGTTAATATTATTAAAGTTTTAATAATATTAATAATTCATATTTCTTGAAATTTTTCGAGATTTCTCGAAATGCCGAGATCTCGTCTCGATAGTTATACGAGATTCTCGTCTAGCCCTAGTTCGCTTATTTTAAAAAAAGTAATTTTTATGTTAAAATTTCCTTGACTTAATAAGCTGGTTTAATTGTTCATTTGTTCGCGTAATTTTGAAATAAATAATAGTTTTTAATATAAAAATTGAGTCGACTTTATACGCTAGATTTTTTATCAACTTTATATTTTATAATTTGCTTTGAACAATGTTGTATGATGTTCTGATTATGAATCGGCAAAAATTTAATATAATAATATATTTATACATAAATATATAAATAAATATTTAAATAATATATTATTTCAATAATTATAAAATTACGAAATTGAATTGAACAAATTTTATTTAACTGCTTTGGCATAGACTTATTCTGTCTGTCAAAAATAAACTATCCACTCAGTATAATTGTCTTATTTATGCACATGATATTTTTTTTTATACATTTTTACGCTTAAAATTTATATACGTGATGTTAATTCCTTCTCCTGTGTATTATCATATCAAAAATATCCCTTGTGATATTTTTGATATGTGTGTTACGTCGAGGAGCAGGTTTGTCCCTCTGTTCTAAATTCTAAAAAAAGCTGTTTTATACCAAAGCAAGGGCCAACCTAGCTACCCTAATGTAAATAAAGTATATACTATTGTATATACCAAATTTTGAAGTACTATCTTATATACCTTCATATATACTAAAGTATATACTATTTTATAATATATATGATAGTACATACAATTTTATATACTATAAAATGTTAATAAATTGTGTAAATTTTACAGTATATATGATTGTATATACAATAGTATATACTATAAATTAATATATACTTTAGTACATACAAAAGTATATAAAATAGTACTTTCAATTTAGGTATATACTATAGTATATACTTTATTTGCAGTAGGGTATATCAAGAGAGTGTTTTTCAAGTAAAAGACACTTTTTAATTAATATATGATTGTTTCTTTATTAACTATATTAATTAGAAACGTTATTTATTCTTAATACTAACGCGGTTGACAATTTATTGTAGTTTTTCGACTTAGATTTGGTCTATAAGGATCAGTTGTATGAGGTATAGGTATTGATGAGAGAGATGGGACTAACGTAGAAGGAGATGGAAAAGGTGAAGTTGAGGCTGGTACGTAAGTTGGTTGGTACCTATTTTAATGGTTAACTGTGGGAATTTGGCACTGAGTAAGGGACAAGGTCCTTTTTATTTTTTATATATGTATGTGTGTATGTGTTTTTGACGTACTTACTTCTGAAGTACTCGACCTTTTAGCAAAGGATCTAGTACACGAACTTTTCTTATCAGGAAAAGTTCTTCAGCACTCTTAACAGAGTATAAGCTGCTAGGGGAGATTGTTCCTTATCAGGAAACAGGTTCTCACTATCAATTCGTTCCTTAACAGGAAACTGAATTGAACCTCTTCAACAAATGTTTCTTTAGAAAATACTTGCTGGTCTCGCCCAAGACGTTTCTTAGCAGAAAACAATTTTGGGAGTCTTAACTCTTAACATAATATCGACGTCAAGTCAGAAGTAAGCAGTGATGTTCCGTCGTCGATTTGGTGTTTATATATTGTTCGATGGGCCTGATTTTGGGATAAGGAAGGGGACAAGTTGCGTTATTTAGGAGAAAACTGGGAAATCAGGGCAAGGAAATGTGACCGTGACTGCTTAAAAAAAAGTAGTCATAAAAAAAGAGTAATAAAATGTTATGGAGAAACACCGTGTAAGGGATGAAACTTAATGTCGCACTGAAGATGATCTTCCTGTCCTTGTGCAGAAAGAAAGCAGAATAGAATGTTGAATTTCTATGGTAATATAATATAATTTTTATTGATGTAAATTTGGCTGCTCTTTAGCCGGATATGCCCAAAAGAAAGTAAAATAGCGCGCTTAGGAATGCGTCGCCTTAGTGGCGAGGCTACTTGTATTCTGATAGATTTTTCGTAGAATACATTTGTTAGTTCTTATTTTGAAAAAATTGTTATTGAACGTTTAGAGTATATTATTGTTTGTTTGTTTGTTTTTGTTTATCCTTTATTATATTATAAAAATTTGTTTACAAATTTGAAATGTGTAACATGTGATAGAAACGTAGAAACCTGAAATACCTAGTCCGTAAAATGCATTTATCGCCAAAAGACAGGCCCTCAAAGAAGTCACTAAATGAAATTCACTCGAAATTTTATCATCAGTCATTTGTAACAAATATCTAACAATTCAATGATACAAATTCCTGTTTAGGAAGCTTAATGAAATTTTACGTGAAAAAGCATTACGTTATTTTGAATGTACTACAGGGCAAAAATGACATCTATTCAACCCTGCTACTTCAACTCGAGATGTGATTGGCCCTTTGCTTCGCTCTTAGCCAATTAGATCACTCGTTGGAGAAGCAGGGTAAAAAAGACCGTTTTTTTCCCTGTAGTTTCACATTCATCCGCTATACTCTCGGTACAAGAAACAACTTCAACGCCACGGACACCTGTGGCTAAAATGAACTATTTTCATGATAATTTCTTTTGCATATGAAAAATGGTACAGTTATGATTACAATGATAATTGTATAAAAAATGAATAATGCATAAATTGTGAATCTTAACTGTTTTCCATTTCCTGACTCATGAATCACTGTCTCTTTGTATGGACTGTTAATATGTCCCCGAAAAACACAAATCTTCGAAACACGTTTGTCCTTAGAAGACACAGGTCATTTAAACATTAATTAAATAAGATCTTTTCAAGATTTCACCGACAGTCATTTGTAAAAAATAAATAACAGTTTGTTAATACAAATTCCAATACGCCTGCATGGTTACGCGGACAGCGCCAAAAAACAACGCGCCGTGGTAAATTTTAACAACTTTAAGTTGGCAGATATAAATTAAATTATAGTAAATGTCGTTATTTATATAAGTATAAATGAAAATTATTATAAAAAAATAATAATATTATCAACAAATATTAACTTGTTTAAAAATATACAATATTGATTATGTTTAAAACAATTAATGATAAATTTTGAATTCGAATCTTCGACGAAAGATGTCGTTGTCATAGTATTCAAATGGACCGGTCAGGCGTATTAAAAAATGTTTTCTCTTTTTCAATTAAATTTGTCGCATATGTCTTCATAACACTCATGTCCCCAAAAGATACATGTGCTTGAAGCATGCACTTTTAATACAGAATATAATCTTGAAATGAACAAAAATATTATCATTATCATTATCAGTGCTTTCGAGATTATGTCCCCGAACATATATATTAATTTATATAACTTTTCATTTATTTATTTAATTGTGCTTTTGGAGACTTGTTCCTTAAACTGCCATTTAATGGGTGTTGGTTTCGAGCCAGTTCTCAAAAGTACTCATATTCCCAGAAGACACATGTCGTCGAAGCATGCATTTTCAACTGAGATTGCAATCTTATAATAAATTAAAATAATTATTATTTTTTTCCAGGTCATGTCACCGAACATATACATTATAAATTTATTCATATATTTGATTGTGCTTTTGAGGACTTGTTCCTGAAACTGTCATTTAATGGGTGTTGGTTTTGAGCCAGTCCCCAAAAGACATATGTCCCCGAAACATGCATTTTTAACACAGAATGTAATCTTGAAATAAATGAAAATTATTATTATTAGTGCTTTCGAGGTCATGTCCCCAAACATATACATTAATTTTTATAACTTTTTATTCATATATATTCAATTGTGCTTTTGGGGACGTGTTCCTAAAACTGCCATTTAATCAGTGTTGCTTTCGGGCCGGTCCCAAAAAATGCCAAATGTCCCCAAAACTACCATTTAGTATGTAAAAATGTCCTCATAACTGCCATTACACATATATATATTGGCAGTGTTAATAATACTAAACTATTTAATGGTAGAATATTACCTCAGAAAGTAATATTACTTCATCGTCATCGTCACTTGTCAGATATTTTACATGCAAATAAGTATACATAAATGTTTTTTATAATAATTAATTTTAATAACTTAAACAGAATCCCTGAAAATTATAATGAAATTAATGTTAGCTTTTGGGCCGCAAATAGCTCTAAAGGATTTAAAAGTAACACATTGGCGAAAAAAACTGGATATCTAGACTTGAACCGAAGTTTATCAAATTTCTAATCATCATTACTTTTTAAATGAAATTTCGTTGTTGTTAATAGAGAAATCAAAATCAGTTTCATTTTCAGTTTTCTATATAATTAGAGTTATTCCCTTAAACATTTCATTGTAGTTGCAGTTTCGGTTGCAGTTCGAATTTTGTAAAATTTATTTGGTAAAATTTTTATAATTTTTATAATTTTTTCAAATTTGAAAACTTTTGATTTTCAATAATAATAAATGAATCTTTATATATCAACATTTTGCTATAACATATTTAATAGTAACCAAGATCATTGTATTTTACATTATTCTTGATAAGTACCTCAGTGACAAGTGTATCTTGTCATTGAGATACAAAGAATGTAATTTTACATTTAAAAATTGGATCTATGATTTTTCAAAAAGTAATTTTCTCATTGATTAATTATTAAATGACACAATGTAATTTAAATTTTATTATAATTATATTATTAGTCAACAACAAGATAACAAGAAATAGTTTATAATGTATTATTTAGAAGATCCTTTTTTTATATAGGTATAGCATTCGGGGACAATGTCCCTAAAACTACCATTTATAAACTTCAGTTCATAAAAGTTATTGATGAATTTTTACCATTTTTTTGGCTAACAGTTTTTCGTTTTTTCTGTTCAAATTTGATAATAATAACTGGCCCATCACACATTACCCCGACGTCACAATTACCCCAAGTGCCCCTATAATGTGTTATTTATTAGATCCTTTTTTTATATAGATATCGCTTTCAGGGACAATGTCCCGGAAACCATCATTGATAAACTTAAGTTAGCGAAAGTTATTGATTTTATACATTTAATTTTAATTAGATAATAATTAAAAAACAACAAAAAATCAATATAGTAAATGAATTAAAAAGAGTAGTGAAACGTATTATTAATAATAGTAGATAAACGTATTAAGGTTGTTTTAGCAGACAAACTGGCAACTAGACTTCATTTTAATTTTAAAGTAAATAAAATTTATGTAAATACTAACCAATATTTTTCAAATTATTTATTACCATTAATAGAACTGAGTTTGTGCTAAATTAGGTTTTTTTTTTATATATAAAAATTGGAAGATAATTTGACTAGCTTTTTTGGAAGATATGTTGACTTTTCACCGGAAATTTATACTTTGTACTAAAATATCTCTTTTATTAGTGCGGAAGGTTACTTTTTTTATCATATTCGTATTTTTTAGGTTTTTTTTCTGTAAGAAAAAGTTTTTCTACAAAATCATTATATTCTAATAGAAAGTATTTTTCATTTGAAATAGACCCTACGCAACGTAGTACATAAAGGCCTGTCTAAAGTAACTTCTTTTCAAGCATATTTTGACTTGTTTTTTCTCAGAATCTATTGCGGGAAAGCACTAAGTATCAAGTAATATTAATAACACAAATTTTAATGAAACTCGAAAAATTATTAAATTAAATTTATTATTATGTAATGTATGTTTTCAAATAATTACAAATAAAATATATTTTTTAAAATAGTTTTCGATGCAATAAGATTTTAGAGATTTACTTATAATTTTATTCACTAATACTTCCTGCGTATATTCTGAAAATACATCCTATAATTTTTATAATTCAAATAGCCGTAAAATACATAGTTTCGTGGCTACATTTGAAAACACATGTGGAATGATATCAAGTAATGTGTCTTTGTAAAAGTAATTTTACGGATATTTACGGTTATACTTTGTGTGTTAATAATGTATCCTAAAATTACGCTCGAATCCAGGAATTCTTGCATAGAAAATTACTTTTGGATTAAGTATGATAAAAATGTCCGGCTTAATTCCATTTGTCATACAATTTCCAGTTATTATCCCTGGGAAAAAAAATACTCCCATTTGTTTAATTATATAAATGTAAAGAATTTTAAACAAATAGGAGTATTTTTTAAATAAATAACAGAATTTAAAAATTTTTTTGTGGTCAATCATTTCTAAATATTTAAAGGAACTTATTTATTCATTGAAAATTATAAAATGTTAAATAATAAACCTTAATCTTATAAAAAACTACACAAAAAATAACCCTTTTTTCAACGGCTAATAACAAATAGAATTTTGCCGATAAAAATAATTAGAAATCGATTTCTAATGAAGAAAGTATTCATTTTTAAGTTATAAATATTACTAGATTAATATTAACACTAATTAATTGACAATTACAGTTTTAATCTGGAACCCTAAAATATACGGCACTTAACGTTCCAACATCCTTAAGATTTTGTAAGTTGTAATAAAAATATTCCAACAAAATTTTGACACAACATTTGTTTATAAAAATGACAATAAAACAACTCAAAATCAACTTAATATTTACATAAATAAACAAATTATTGCAAAAAAATGAAAAATATATTGCAAAAACAGTTTATTTTTAACATATTCTTATGTCATTTTTAACAAAAATAAATTTGTCAGACTTAGAAAAAAAATTTACTCAAAGGGTTAAAATAACTTTGAAATACTAGAAGTCACATTACTCTCAAATAAATATTGAAAAATTGTGTATGTTTGATAAAATTAAACACTGATTTAGAAAATAATTTTTGTGATTACGGGTTGTACTAACTGTAATTTTACTGCTATTTACGGTTTTATTTTCCGTAATTTTACGGCTATTTACGGTGGCACTTTCCGTTTATTTTAAAATAACGTCGAAATA